>JAAOOA010001976.1:0-77532 GCA_012861695.1 Trematomus loennbergii
CTAGGAGGGACCTCACCTCCTCTAGGGGGGACCGCACCTCCTCTAGGGGGGACCTCACCTCCTCTAGGGGGAGACCTAACCTCCTCTAGGGGGGACCTAACCTCCTCTAGGGGGGACCTCACCTCCTCTAGGGGAGACCTAACCTCCTCTAGGGGGGACCTCACCTCCACTAGGGGAGACCTAACCTCCTCTAGGGGGGACCTAACCTCCTCTAGGGGGTCCGGGGGCATGCTCCCCCGGGAGATTTGTTTTTAAATGCTGAAGTAAAGCATCAATCTGGTGCACGTTGAGAGCAACATAGAGATCTATGGAAACATCTCTCACACCCAAATGAAACTGAACTGGAAACAGATTTTTTTCTTTATGGATATTTTACAAATCACTCTCCTTTCAAACTTTATTCTTGTTTATTAATAACAACTTATTTTTACTGTTATAGTATTTTATACCTGTTTACTTTATTCTCTTGTGTTTTGTATAATGATCATATAAAGATGTGCCTTTACCTCACTGGTTGTAGAAAAAGCTTCTTATATTCGTTAGCATAGCTAGCTAACCAGATGCTAATAACAACAAAGGTATTGACTGTGTGATCAGTATGACAGATGAACAGATCTCCACTGGGCTTTCAGCTAAAGACACAGCCACGCAGAAAACTGCAGCATGTGTACGGCTCCTTATGGGTACTGCACTTTGTGAAGTGACGGAGGCGTTCTGGTGCTCTCCGTCAGAACTGCACCCCTATCAGACCAGGACATATACCACGTGATGACACGTTAGGCTCGTGTTGTGTTCAAGGACCCTGACCTAACCCAGGAAAAACAGGCACTCGCTTGTTTAATTATTTTGCGGTCTAGATTTCTTACATTCTTTTTTGCGTGTGTTTAAATTACCTCGAGGGCCGTACCAAATGGTCTCGCGGCCGGAGGTTCCCCGCCCGTAAAGGCGAGTGGATTCATAGCAGGCAGTGAATCTACGATAAAAAGAACAGCTCTCACCAAGTACGATCGGTTCCCTTCGTTCGTACCAAAGAGCCGTTCAAAAGAATCGGATCGTTCGCGAACGTAACATCCCTAGTGCATACATCCTGGTTTCATAGAGCAGGGCAGTAAATATGAAGTGACCTGGATCTCGTCGTAGCGCCTCTAGAACAGATATTTAACTGAGGAGCTGTTGTCCATGAGTTTTAACCCCGTGTGTTCCCTCTGCAGTAAGGCCTTCGACATCACTACGTCCGGCTGAAGTTCCACACCAGCCGCCCCGAGAGCTTCGCATCTACAAGCGGACTCGTGAGGGCGGGCCCTGGGTGCCCTACCAGTACTACAGCGGCTCCTGTGAGAAGACCTACCAGAAGGCGGGGCGGGCTTCATCCGCACCGGGGAGGACGAGCAGCAGGCGCTCTGCACCGACGACTTCAGCGACATCTCGCCGCTCACCGGGGGCAACGTGGCCTTCTCCACGCTGGAGGGAGGCCCCAGCGCCTACAACTTCGACAACAGCCCCGTGCTCCAGGTGAGTGGGTCACGGTACTCTCTTTAGACCCCCCGTGCTCCAGGTGAGTGGGTCACGGTACTCTCTTTAGACCCCCCGTGCTCCAGGTGAGTGGGTCACGGTACTCTCTTTAGACCCCCCGTGCTCCAGGTGAGTGGGTCACGGTACTCTCTTTAGACCCCCCGTGCTCCAGGTGAGTGGGTCACGGTACTCTCTTTAGACCCCCGTGCTCCAGGTGAGGGGGTCACGGTACTCTCTTAGACCCCGTGCCCAGCTCATGTCTTAGATCAACCCCCCGTGCTCCAGGTGAGGGGTCACGGTACTCTCTTAGACCCCCCGTGCTCCAGGTGAGGGGTCACGGTACTCTCTTGAGACCCCCGTGCTCCAGGTGAGGGGGTCACGGTACTCTCTTCAGACACATACACCAGGAGCCAAAGCTCATGTCTTTCTCTTCACTCACACCGAGCATCGACATCAGAACACCAGCAGCAGCGTGTTTTACAAACGGTGACCAATAGAAACCTTGAAGTGTTTACAGATCGTAAATTCAGTCCCTCTCTCAGCAACAGGAAGTATGCTTGTAGTTTTTTTTTCCCAGAAGGCCGTGCAGCAGGTTCAGGCTGCAGGTTTAATGCCAAGTGTTGCATCACGTTGCTAGGCGACGCCCCCGGGTTTCCCAGTGACCTGCAGCTGGACCTCTACCCCCCCCTTTTTACTCCCCCGGCTTTTCCTTTTACTCCCCCCTCTCTCTTTTCTCTCCCTCCTCTTTACTCTCTATGTTCTCCCCATTCTCTCCGGTTTTTGACTTTTGCTCCATTTAAAAAAACTAAATAAATACTTTTCCTCTCCTCCCTTTCTCCCCCTCACTGTGTTGGTGTTTCCATATCTCTCTCCTCCTTTCCTCTCTTTCCTCCCCCTCTCCTCTCTTTCCTCCTTCCTCCCCCTTTCTGTCCTCTCTCCTCTCCTCCCTCCTTTCCTCCCCTCTCCTCCTTTCCTCCCCCTTTCCTCCCCCTCTCCTCTCTTCCCTCCTCTTCTCTCCTCCTTTCCTCCCCTCTCCCTCTTCCCTCCTTTCCTCCTCCTTTCCTCCCCCTCTCCCCTTTCCTCCCCCTCTCCTCCCTTTCTCCCCCTCTGTTTCCATTCTGCTCGGATTGTTGCGCAACTTTCTGTTTTTTTAAATCTGCAGAAAGTTTTATTTCTTCATCAACAACAACGAGGCGTTTCCTGAAGTTCTTTATAAAAACAAAAACACATTTAGAGCTCAAACAACACACTTTATTAATATAATAACTATTAACCACAGTTCCCAGTAAGTTACAACTGAATAAAAGTGATTTATTTGGAGCTAAAGATGAATCGATTATGTTTTTATTCAATAACAACGATTGAAATATAAAAGTAAACAAATAAGTCAAAATGATCGTTTTCCAGCTTCTTGTTCATTTTGAATATTTCGTCTTGACAGCAATCTAAATATCTTTGAGACTTTCTAAGAAGTCATCTTTGGGAAACCCTGATGCTCACACCTGTATGTGCAGGCAAACACACCTGAATGAGAGTAAATGCTTGTGATGAGAGATGAGTGATGGAGAGGTAAATGAACACATTTAGCTCAGCTGTGAACTTCCTTATTTGTCTCGTCGGCATGAAGCTATTTATACGAGGGACTCTTCAGGAGGCGTCAGACGCGGTTAGTCGCTCTCACACATTCCTGCGTCTGACATCCAGCTTTAAAGAGGGGAGAACCACCAGCAGAGACAGTCCACCTTAAATAACCAGCATTCCACCTTAAATATATGACAATCCACCTTAAATAACCAGCATTCCACCTTAAATACCAGCAGTCCAACATTAACAACTCAGAATCCACCTTAAATGATCAGCAGTCCACCTTAATATATGACAATCCACCTTAAATTACCAGCATTCCACCTTAATTAACCAGCATTCCACCTTAAATATATGACAACATCCACCTTAAATATATGACAATCCACCTTAAATTACACAGCATTCCACCTAAATAACCAGCAGTCCACCTTAAATATATGACAATCCACCTTAAATTACCAGCATTCCACCTTAAAGACCAGCATTCCACCTTAAATAACCAGCATTCCACCTTAAATTACCAGCAGTCCACCTTAAATATATGACAATCCACCTTAAATTACCAGCATTCCACCTTAAATAACCAGCATTCCACCTTAAATATATGACAATCCACCTTAAATTACCAGCATTCCAGCTTAAATATATGACAATCCACCTTAAATTACCAGCATTCCACCTTAAATTACCAGCAGCCCAACATTAACAACTCAGAATCCACCTTAAATTATCAGCAGTCCACCTTAAATTACCAGCATTCCACCTTAAATAACAGCATTCCACCTTAAATATATGACAATCCACCTTAAATTACCAGCATTCCACCTTAAATAACCAGCAGTCCACCTTAAATATATGACAATCCACCTTAAATTACCAAGCATTCCACCTTAAATTACCAGCAGCCCAACATTAACAACTCAGAATCCACCTTAAATTACAGCAGTCCACCTTAAATTACCAGCATTCCACCTTAAATTACCAGCAGTCCAACATTAACAACTCAGAATCCACCTTAAATTACCATCAGTCCACCTTAAATTACCATCAGTCCACCTTAAATTACCATCAGTCCACCTTAAATTACCAGCATTCCACCTTAAATTACCAGCAGTCCAACATTAACAGCTCAGAATCCACCTTAAATTACCAGCAGTCCACCTTAAATAACCTCCCTAGTACCTCGTTTTATTCTGGAGCTGCGGTTGCTTTCGGCCGGTTAAATGAACCCGAGTCTCTTTACAGCCTGGCTCATCCCAGGGGAACGTATCTGAGAGATATTAATACAAACAGTATTACAGCGATGGAAGAAGTATTCAGTACTGCAGTAAAAATACTCTATGACGAGAGAAAGTCTTGCAGAGTGCATTCAATGAAATAGAGTAAAAGTAGTTATTGTTCAGTATAAATACTGCAGTAATCTGACGTACCTCTGATTGTACAGTGAAGTACTGCAGTAATCTGACGTACCTCTGAGAGTACTGCAGTAATCTGACGTATCTCTGAGAGTACTGCAGTACTCTGACCTACCTCTGAGAGTACTGCAGTACTCTGATGTACCTCTGATTGTACAGTGAAGTACTGCAGTACTCTGACCTACCTCTGAGAGTACAGTGAAGTACTGCAGTACTCTGACCTACCTCTGAGAGTACAGTGAAGTACTGCAGTACTCTGACCTACCTCTGAGAGTACAGTGAAGTACTGCAGTACTCTGACGTACCTCTGATTGTACAGTGAAGTACTGCAGTACTCTGACGTATCTCTGAGAGTACTGCAGTACTCTGACCTACCTCTGATTGTACAGTGAAGTACTGCAGTACTCTGACGTACCTCTGATTGTACAGTGAAGTACTGCAGTACTCTGACGTACCTCTGATTGTACAGTGAAGTACTGCAGTACTCTGACGTACCTCTGATTGTACAGTGAAGTACTGCAGTACTCTGACGTACCTCTGATTGTACAGTGAAGTACTGCAGTACTCTGACGTACCTCTGAGAGTACTGCAGTACTCTGACGTACCTCTGAGAGTACAGTGAAGTACTGCAGTAGTGATCGTAGTACTTGAGTGTATTTGTCCACTGGATGTTTGTAATCCTGCAGGACTTGGTGGGTGATTGATGGATAACACATGGTGCGTTCAGGGTCCAGTGTGTTGGAGCTTCCTGAGGAGGAACAGCTGACCCGTCCTCATGAATCATAACCAGAGAGAGTGGGCGATAGCATTAGCGTTAGCGACAGATAGCTGAGCAGCTGCTCCAACAATGAGCCGCCTTCATCAGAAACATGTCTGGAGGCGTTCAGAGCGAGAGACTCAGTGTTTCCTGTAGTGATCACAGGTTACAGACGTACTCACACACAACTTTACAAATACTTTAAAGGAAGTATAAGTCCTGAATTCAAATGTTACTCGAGCAACAGTAGGAGTAAATAAAGAAAATGGACTTTAAGTATTAAACTAATCATTTAGAAGCTGCCAAACAAAGGTCAGATAAGAGTCTATATGTGAGTTATAGCAGCTTTAATAATGTTTCTTTGTTCCATTAATTGATCAAATGTTAATTTAAAAGTCTTCATTTGATTCTAAAGCACTGGGTTAGAGTTTGTTGAATGAGTCTTTCTACCAACCGGTGTGAAAGCTGTTTTTTAGCTGACATGATGACGTTCAGCTCTCTAAAAGTATCCCCCTGGGTATGCAGAGGTCACGTTATTCTGTCAGGTCCACTTCCTGTTTAGGTCTGTGGGTCAAACCGTTTGCTCCGAGTCACAGCTGAGAGCAATGTGTCCACATTCCCCGCAGACATACGAGGATTCAGCGTCAGCGTGTGAAGAACAGGGGGGGGGGGGATACATATACCTGAAACACGATGAAACTGACAAAAACATCCGGCTGTTTCCTGAGTCTCAAAAACAGCTTTTATTAGAACATGTGACTCGCTGTGAACGCACGAACCTCCGGAGACAGATCGTGTGTCTGACGGGAGGAAATCATCTGTCAGTGGATATTTGAGCAGGTCCTCCGGAGACCATTTGTTCAGTCCGATAGTCTGTGTGCACACAATGTGGTTAAAGGACTTAAACGTGGCTGGCTTTCTCAAAGAAAACATTTTATTAGAATATTTCACCACTTTGAAAGCATGGATCTCTAGAGACCGATCGAGTGTCGACGTAGGAAACCAGCTGTTTATTTGAACAGTTTCCTCTGGCGTTGGAACATTTTCAGGACGGAGAACACGGAAAGACGTTTGTGAAACTGAGACGCTGCAGAACATGTAATGTAACATGTATGAGTCATGGCCTTAAGGGGAAACTACAAGCCTGATTCCCATGGTGGAAGGCTGTAGGGTTTGCAGAGGAAGAACACATTACATTTTGAATAAACTGTCAGAGTCGAATAAGTACGGATATATTATTAAGAAAATGTACTTGGAAAGTTGGAAACATGTTTGATTAACGCCGTTAAAGTTGTCCTGATAACTAATTAGATAGCCATCATTTCAGGGGTCTATGTGTTGTTGGGAGGGTTTGTTTGTTTGTGTTGAATAACATGAATGCACGTAGAACATTTACCACCTTCGCCAAAGAAGTCATGTTTGGTTTGGTCTGATTTCCATGAACATTGGTGGAAGGAGGTAGCATTGGTGGAAGGAGGTAGCATTGGTGGAGGAAGACCTGATACCATTTCAAGCTGATCTAATTATTGAGGCTGAATGTTTCATTTGGTTACCATTACAAGAGATGCGTTGCCTTGGCGGTGATGGTCTACCTTTTGTAGTTGCACGTGTTCCCTGGCAGCAGGATAACGGAACAACTACTGCTCCAATTTCCATGAAAATTGGTGGAAGGGTGAAGCTTTGGGAGAGGAAGAACTTATTAGAGTTTGAAGCAGATCCAAATAAGGAGACTGATACAATGCTATGGTTAACATTGAGGGACCAATGGCCTTGGCGGAGGTTGACTCCAGTGTCACGTGTTCCCTGGCAGCAGGATTACGGAAACTTTTCCAATTCCCATGAAACTTGGTGGAAGGCTTTAGCAATGATTCAGCAAGAGTTCATAACATTTTGAAGTGGATCTAAATCACAGGGCTGACACAAGCTTTGGTTAAGTTTGGAGATTTGTAGTGGCCTCGGCGGAGGTTAGCCCTTCCACTGTCACGTTCCCTGGCAGCATCTCAACAGAAAAACGACTTGCCCAATTTCCATGAAACTTGGTGGAAGGGTGTAGCAATGACTCGGCAAGAGTTCATCACATTCTGAAGCAGATCTGTTCCAACGCTGTGGTTAACATTGAGAGTTATGGCATGGCCTTGGTGGAGGTAGACTCCCATTGTCACATGTTCCCTGTCTGCATGATAACAAACACTACTGGTCCCATTCCAGTGCAATGTGGTGGGAGGGTGAAGCAATGGCAGAGGAAGCACTCGTTACAATTTGAAGGGGATCTAAATGATGGGACTGATACAAGCTTTGGTTAACCGTGGCCTTGGCGGGGGTCGACTCCTTTCTCCGTCACATTCCCTGGCAGCAGCATAGCAGAAATACTACCGGTCGAGTTTCCATGACATTTGGTGAAAGGATGTAGACTGGGGAAGAACTCATTGAAATGTTAAGCAGATATTGATAACGAGGCTGATACAAGTTAACATTGAGAGATACGGCGTGGCCTTGGCGGGGGTTGGTCCTCTAGCAGGGGGTTGATCCTCGAGCAGGGGGTGTTCGTATCAGATATGGACGGACACTTGTACATGTGTTCCTGCTCTCCCTGACAGACGGAGGGTGTACTCCTCACAGCTGCTCTCTCTCCGGCTGATAAGCTTCCTGCTGATCCCGAACACAGTTATCCTTCTCTGGCCTTCCCTCCGGTTCCCAGGAGCCTGCACACAAACGGGATGTTGAGTAACGATCCTCCTCCGATGTCCAACTCTGAAACAGGTGTTACTCCATCTGGCTCTCATATCACAATGCCAAGAAATGAAACTCCATTTCACTGACGTCAGAGCTGCTCAGAGTTTCCCACAGCCCCCCCCCCTCCTCACACCCCCATGATCCTAACTCTCAGACATTCAACCTCCACTTGTGAGGAACATTTTACACATCTGTGTGTGGACACAGAGTGAAACATGTCAGCAGGTGTTGTGATGAAATCAGGATGAAGTGTAACACCTCTGCTGGTCCTCAGGTCACCTTCTAATGTGTGCAATCTGACCAGAGACACGCCATCATCATCATCATCATCATCTCTTCACCCTGCTGAGGTCTTTATTTAGGTTTTCTGAACATGAGGAAGGGTCCGCATCCGTCAGTATTTAACGATAACGAAATGACTTTGCATTCAGAGCATAGAGGAGATCATTTAGAATAAAAAGGAAGCGAAGAAAGGTGTGTTTTCATATTAGAACATCTGAGGCAAAAGAGGGACATTTAGGAAACATAATCTGGCTCTAAATAAAAAGGTTGGACTGATTCTCAGGGACTTCTAGAAGTTGTAGGAACTAATAATGATACCTGTTACATTAACACATTTGTCGACTGTCTGCTGTACCCCCTGCTGTGTGTAACACGTTCCCTCGATGTTCTGCAGGACTGGGTGACGGCCACCGACATCAGGGTGACTCTGAACCGACTGAACACGTTCGGAGACGAAGTTTTCAACGACCCCAAAGTCCTCAAGTCCTACTACTACGCCATCTCCGACTTCGCTGTGGGCGGACGGTGAGCCATCACGTTATTCTCTATCAGAACGTCTTTGAAACATTCCTCCACTCAGTGCTTCACATGGGTTACAATAAATACTGTTACGCTCCAACGCTACGTCGTCACACGACCAAAGAAAGTGACATATCGTTGTTTACAGAAGTCTTCTTAAAGCACCTTTCAAGCAAAGTGATTTCACCCAAGAAGAAGGGAGGTCTTTTCTACACACGGAGAATAAGCAATAAGCATATTCCAGTTAGAGTGTGCAGCCCTGGTCTCACCTGGTTCCTGCTCACTCTCATGTGAGGCAGACTAGAGATCTCTGAGGAGGGCAGATTAGAGATGAGTCTCAACACAACATTAATGACCGATTAAAAGCCGTTCTGAAGAGGTGATTTGAACACATTGAGTGATTGATCAGTGATCAGGTGTGAGCAGCTCTCTGGTCAGGTGATCAGTGTGTGCTCTGAACTCAGAGAGAGAGAGAGAGAGAGAGAAGGTTGGACAGAGTGTTTCTCGCTGCTCAGCCTCCGATAATCTGTTTGAAATGTGGAGCAGATTTCCATTACAACGCCTGCATTCCTGGCATTCCTGTCAGGCCGCGCTGATCCCAGGGAGACGGGGGGGGGGGATCAGGAATTCATCTTGCATCACAGCAGCCCCCTTTACAACATCAACAACTGTTTAAGACAAGAGAACAAACATTGAACAGCCCTGAAGAGAAGCTTTGTGTCCTCTCCTCTCTCCAAAGGGACTGCACTTGACTTTGAACTGGATTCCTCTCCAATGACACGGAGACTTTGCTTTTTCAGTCTTTTACTCTAGTCTTTTCGACACAATAAACTGGGCAAACTAAGCACAGAAATATCTTCTTAAATTCAATGTTTTCAACTTCTTAAACAGCGTAACATTGTATATCCTTTGAACAACTATCAGAGTCACTGAAGTCAAACTATAACTCAAATGAATAGGTCCTAATTTAACCCAGCATAGTTTCCCCAGTTAGTGCCTGATAACATTAAAATCACATGTCCCCCCCCCCCTGCTCCACCAGTCAGGAACACCCCCCTCACACAGCTGGGAATACATGATGCCAGTCAATGATTAATGATCAATGATTAGTGATCAATGATTAATGATCAATGATTAGTGATCAATGATTAATGATCAAACACAGGAATCAGTGATCAAGTCAATGATTGATCTGAGTCTCTGCAGCGTTAGTGTTTCAGTCTTTCTTCCTGTCGTCAGTTTTTCCACCTGAACTGATGCGAGTCCTGTCCTGCAGCGACCCCCCCCCCCCCCCCCCGCCCCCCCAAACATCTCCTTCAACACCTTCCCTTCGTCGCCGGGCGGAAAAACCTCCTCACCGCCAGAGACAGAGAGACAGAGAGCTCTGAGTGTCTCCAGGTGTTTGATACACCCTGAGGAGACCCTCTGTCTCAATGTGTCCTCAGCATACAGGGTCTCTGCACCTTGACCCCATCAGGGTCTCTGCACCTTGACCCCATCAGGGTCTCTGCACCTTGACCCCATCAGGGTCTCTGCACCTTGACCCCATCAGGGTCTCTGCACCTTGACCCCATCAGGGTCTCTGCACCCTGACCCCATCAGGGTCTCTGCACCTTGACCCCATCAGGGTCTCTGCACCTTGACCCCATCAGGGTCTCTGCACCCTGACCCCATCAGGGTCTCTGCACCCTGACCCCATCAGGGTCTCTGCACCTTGACCCCATCAGGGTCTCAGCGCCTTGACCCCATCAGGGTCTCTGCACCTTGACCCCATCAGGGTCTCTGCACCTTAGGGTCTGAGACCAGAGGTCGGCGAAGACCCTAATGTAATCGCTCGCAAAAGCACAGAAAAAGAGGCGTGTGTGTGTGTGTGTGTGTGTCCTCAGTGTGTAACCTGTGTGTGTGTCCTCAGTGTGTAACCTGTGTGTGTGTCCTCAGTGTGTAACCTGTGTGTGTGTCCTCAGTGTGTAACCAGTGTGTGTGTGTCCTCAGTGTGAACCTGTGTGTGTGTGAGTGTGTGTGTGTGTGTGTCCTCAGTGTGTAACCTGTGTGTGTGTGAGTGTGTGTGTGTGTGTGTGTCCTCAGTGTGTAACCTGTGTGTGTGTGTCCCCAGGTGTAAGTGTAACGGCCATGCCAGTGAGTGTGTGAAGAACCCCTCTGAGCGGCTGGTGTGTGACTGTAAACACAGCACAGCAGGAGACGACTGCAGCTCCTGCCAGCCCTTCTTCAACGACCGGCCCTGGAGGAGGGCGACGGCCGACAACAGCAACGAGTGTCTGCGTGAGTCCTCCATCTTTTATCAAGTGCTCACAGCGAGTACACACAGCGAGTACACACAGCGAGTACACACAGCGAGTACACACAGCGAGTACACACAGCGAGTACACACAGCGAGTACACACAGCGGGTACACAGCGAATACACACAGCGAGTACACACAGCGAGTACACACAGCGAGTACACAGCGAGTACACAGCGAGTACACACACATCAACTTTTCTTATGAAACCTATTTGATGTCATTTCCCTTTTCCAGACATCTCAAAAGTCATTAGATATTAATTATTATGCCATAAATGATTGCAGACATTTAGAGTTTCTTATTCCTCCAGTGTGAAGGCTGTCAAACTATCCATGTCTCACTTCTTCTAAGAATGCAGCCCAACGCACTAAGGAGGGTTTCTTCTCAAATAATCAGGAAATCACGTTGTAGAAACAATAACTTGAACTCTCTCTCCTTCGGATTCATGTGGTCGGGTTTTGACTCAGCGGCGTTTCGCAAAGAAGAAAACCCGACCACATGAATCTGAAGGAGAGAGAGTTCAAGTTATTGTTTTTACAACGTGATTTCCTGATTACTTGAGAAGAAATCCTCTTTAGTGCGTTGGGCTGCAGGGAACGGGTACACGTGATTCAGTGTCACTTTGAGTCACTTTGAGTCACTATGAGTCACTATGAGTCACTATGAGTCACTATGAGTCATTTTGAGTCACTATGAGTCACTAAGAGTCATTTTGAGTCATTTTGAGTCATTTTGAGTCACTTTGAGTCACTTTTGAGTCACTATGAGTCACTATGAGTCATTTTGAGTCACTATGAGTCACTATGAGTCATTTTGAGTCACTATGAGTCACTATGAGTCACTATGAGTCATTTTGAGTCACTATGAGTCACTTTGAGTCACTATGAGTCACTATGAGTCACTTTGAGTCACTATGAGTCACTTTGAGTCACTTTGAGTCACTTTGAGTCACTATGAGTCACTATGAGTCATTTTGAGTCACTATGAGTCACTTTGAGTCACTATGAGTCACTATGAGTCACTTTGAGTCACTATGAGTCACTTTGAGTCACTTTGAGTCACTATGAGTCACTATGAGTCATTTTGAGTCACTATGAGTCACTATGATTCACTTTGAGTCATTTTGAGTCATTTTGAGTCACTATGAGTCACTTTGAGTCACTATGAGTCACTATGAGTCATTTTGAGTCACTATGAGTCATTTTGAGTCACTATGAGTCACTGAGTCACTATGAGTCACTGAGTCACTATGAGTCACTATGAGTCACTATGAGTCACTATGAGTCATTTTGAGTCACTGAGTCATTTTGAGTCACTATGAGTCACTTTGAGTCACTATGAGTCACTATGAGTCATTTTGAGTCATTTTGAGTCACTATGAGTCATTTTGAGTCACTATGAGTCACTATGAGTCACTATGAGTCACTTTGAGTCATTTTGTTGTCATTTTAAGGCATTCTGATTCATTTTACGTCTCTTTGAGTTATTTTGTATTGGTTTTGTTGTCCGTCATTTCCCCATTATTTGAGAAGAAATCCCCTTAGTGGGTTAAGTGCATTCTTAGAATATGTGAGAAATGGATTTCATACCCGAAAATAAGAAACTGTAAATGTATGCAATCATTTATGGCATTAATAATTCATCTCTATCTATTTTCTGTGAGATAGCTGGAAAAGGGAAATGGCAATAAAAGTGTTTAAAAAAGAACTAAACTCTCAGATCAGTATTGTTCTCATGAGACAGTCCACGCTCGATCTGAAAGGTCTCTCCCAGCTTCAGAGCCAGCTTCAGAGCCAGCTTCAGAGCCAGCTTCAGAGCCAGATGACTGACACTGACTTCATACATTATCAAATACACATGTGATCATCTGGCAGAAGGCTCTTCCAGGAGTCAGCAGCCAATCAGACGGCAGCTTCACTGAACACAGCAGAGAGGGGAACCCTGGGAACAGATCACATGATGAAATACAGCGAGGGGGGGGGGGGGTCTCTGGGGGATTGTGGGAACTGTAGTTCCTGTGGACACACATCATCTCCATGACTAACAGGGATCAGGAAACTCCGTTTCTCCCACAGTCCCTTAATGCATCGTGCAGGAGACAGGAAGCTGAGGCCCTCACAGGATCACCCCAGTTAACCCTTTAGTGAACCCTTTAATTAATACTTTAGTTAACACTTTAGTTAACCCTTTAGTGAACCCTTTAATTAACCCTTTAGTTAACACTTTAGTTAACCCTTTAATTAACCCTTAGTTAACCCTTTAGTGAACCCTTTAGTTAACCCTTTAGTTAACCCCTTAGTTAACACTTTAATAATACTTTAGTTAATACTTTAGTTAACCCTTTAGTGAACCCTTTAGTTAACCCTTTAGTGAACCCTTTAATTAATACTTTAGTTAACACTTTAGTTAACACTTTAGTGAACACTTTAGTGAACCCTTTAGTTAACCCTTTAGTGAACCCTTTAATTAATCCCTTAGTTAACACTTTATCACTGTTAGTTAACCCTTTAGTTAACCCTTAGTTAACCCTTTAATTAATACTTTAGTTAACCCTTTAATTAATACTTTAGTTAACCCTTTAATTAATACTTGAGTTAACACTTTAGTTAACCCTTTAATTAATACTTTAGTTAACCCTTTAATTAATACTTTAGTTAACACTTTAATTAACCCTTTCATTAATACTTTAGTTAACCCTTTAATTAATACTTTAGTTAACCCTTTAATTAATACTTGAGTTAACACTTTAGTTAACCCTTTAATTAACACTTTAGTTAACCCTTTAATTAATACTTTAATTAACCCTTTAATTAATACTTTAATTAACCCCTTAGTTAACACTTTATCACTGTTAGTTAACCCCTTAGTTAACCCTTTAATTAACTTTAGTTAACCCCTTAGTTAACACGTGTGTGTGTGTGTGTGTGTGTGTGTGTGTGTGTGTGTGTGTGTGTGTGTGTGTGTGTGTGGTGTGTGTGTGTGTGTGTGGTGTGTGTGTGTGTGTGTGTGTGTGTGTGTGTGTGTGGTGTGTTGTGTGTGTGTGTGGTGTGTGTGTGTGTGTGTGTGTGTGTGTGTGTGTGTGTGTGTGTGTGTGTGTGTAGCCTGTGAGTGTAATGGCAGGAGTTCTTCGTGTGTGTTCGACCCGGAGCTTTACCGCTCCTCGGGTCACGGCGGGCGCTGCCTCAGCTGCTCCGACAACACGGACGGACCGAACTGCGAGCGCTGCCTGGACTACTACCACCGGGAGGAGAGGGGGGGGGGCGCTGCCTGGCCTGCAGCTGCAGCACCGTGGGTGAGTTCAGGGGCATCGGGAGAACACAGCTCCCACATCTGATGGCATGTTGTCAGACTCAAATCACACACTAGTGGCAGGAAATGAGATTTTAGGATGTCAAATACTACAGAAGGAAATCAAATAAAGCAATAATAATAATCAATAAATACAAACAGGAAAGCAATACACTTATGTTAGACGTTATTTGAAATAGATGACTGAGTGTCATTTAATACCCACCATGAGAAGTAATATATATATATATATGCACAGAGGTTGATTGTAAGTGCAATTTAATATCAAAAGTATATTATATATTATAAATATATGGAGGTTGACCGGATTAATTTTCTTGATATCAAATGAATAACACGGATGTTCTTCATGCATGTAAGTCACTTCCTGAGACTGAAGCAGCTCCTATTTACAGACAATACAATACGAGCCTTACTGTATACTCAGCCCAAAATCACACTCACAGCAACATGAGGATCTAAGAAAGACGTGAAATAGTGCCGAAGTAAAATGATATACGGCTTAAATCCAACCATAGAGGAAATATGAAATTATACATTTGTGTTTAGACGCATTTCAAATAGACATCGAATGTAAAGCAGATATTCTTCGTGCCGTGAAGTCCTGATGAGCGCAGATAAGATAACACGTACTTTGTTGATCCTTAACTAAACAACGTGTGTGTGTGTGGTGTGTGTGTGTGTGTGGTGTGTGTGTGTGTTGTGTGTGTGTGTGTGTGTGTTGTGTGTGGTGTGTGGTGTGGTGTGTGTGTGTGTGTGTGTGTGTGTGTGTGTGTGTGTGGTGTGTGTGTGTGTGTGTGTGTGTGTGTGTGTGGTGTGTGTGTGTGTGTTTGTGTGTGTGTGTGTGTGTGTGTGTGTGTGTGTTTGTGTGTGTGTGTGTGTTGTGTGTGTGTGTGTGTGTGTGTGTGTGTGTGGTGTGTGTGTGTGTGTGTGTGTGTGTGTGTGTGTGTGTGTGTGTGTGTGTGTGTGTGTGTGTGTGTGTGTGTGTGTGTGTGTGTGTGTGCAGGCTCGGAGTCTCCTCAGTGTGACGACAGAGGAGTGTGTGCGTGTAAACCCGGAGTGACCGGAGAGAAGTGTGACCGCTGCCAGCCGGGCTTCCACAGCCTGACGGAGGCCGGCTGCAGGTAACCATCTGATCGTGTTGAGGTCATCGTGTTGAGGTGTAATCAATACGCTGTCTCAGATAACTACTAGACCAATGTTTGATAGAAAGGTAATGAAGAGGTTTTTAGAGAAAAGTCCAGTACTCAGACTGAAGTGTGAGCGCCCCCTGCTGGCTAAACACATAGAGGTTCATTATTGGAACGTGTTGATTGGTGATCTCTGTGTTGATGACGTAAACATCAACAAACATCACGTGTTCATGATGAAGTGAGCTTTCTTTCTTTCCCCAGCACGACGTTTAGTTACGTGTTCAATAAATAGTGGATGGCTCTAAGAGAGATCTGGTTATGTCTTAAATGTTTTTTAATTATTAAACTAATAATGTGTGTGTGTTTTCAGGTCGTGCTCGTGCTCTCCCTCCGGCAGCACTCAGGAGTGTGACGTGAACACGGGGCAGTGTCGCTGCAAAGACAACGTGGAGGGCTTCAGCTGTGACAGGTACACACACACACACACACACACACACACACACACACACACACACATACACACACACACACACACACACACAGACACACCATCGGCGGTCACTCGTAGTGGAGTATGACTGTCCTCCTTCTTGGTCCTTGTGGGTCTTCAGGTGGGCATCGAGGCCGATTCTGGACCCCATTATTCTTGTGCAGTGTGGACAGGGGCATGTAGTGGTGGAGGGTTTGGGTTGGACCTGTTTGATGGTTGCTCTCTCCTTCCTGAGTCTGCGCTTGTCTTGTGCAGCATGCAGAGGTCATCATTATATCGTGCAGCACCCTCACGGACAAGGTTTCTCCAGGTCGCCGTCTGCTGCCATGTCTTCCCGTCTGCTGCCTGTCTTCCCGTCTGCTGCCATGTCTTCCCGTCTGCTGCCATGTCTTCCCGTCTGCTGCCATGTCTTCCCGTCTGCTGCCATGTCTTCCCGTCTGCTGCCATGTCTTCCCGTCTGCTGCCATGTCTTCCCGTCTGCTGCCATGTCTTCCCGTCTGCTGCCATGTCTTCCCAAGCTTTTAGGTTTCCCTTTAACAAGCTGGGAATAAAGGACACGGCGAGAGTCAGGCATGCGGACAACATGGCCAGTCCATCTGAGCTGGTTTTGGGCAATGGTGGCAGTGATGGTGGGAATATCAGCCTCCTCCAGGACGCTGGTGTTAGTGCGCCGATCCTCCCAGCTAATCCTGAGGGACCTCTGATGGTATGCCTCAAGTGCCTTCAAGTGCCTGCTGGATGTGGTCCAGGCTTCTGATCCATACAGAGGAGTGGGGAGCACCACAGCTTTATAGACCAAGATGTTGGTCTTTGCTTGGAGTCACGGTTCTCAAAGACTCTCTTCCTTAGCCTCGAGAAAGCCCCACTGGCACCGCTGAGGCCATGGTGTATTTCATCATCAATAACAGCTTTTGATGATAGGAGGCTGCCAAGGTATGGGAAGTAGTCCACATGTTCCAGTCTGATGTTGTCAATGGAGATGTTTGGGGGTAGGACAGGCGTACTGCTGGTTGGTGAGGATTTGAGTCTTTTCTATGTTGATGGCTAGACCAAGCTGTTTGTATGCTTTCCCAAAGGCTGATAGGATACCCTGGAGGTCCTCTTCCGAGAGGGCTACAAGGGCGTCCGCATACTGCAGCTCCATGATCGATATGGTGGTGGTTTGACCTTTAGCCCTGAGACGGTTGATGTTGAGGAGTTGGCTGTCAGTTCTGTACATGATGCTGACTCCCTGGGGCAGATGCTTGCTTGTGAGATGTAGGATAGCAGCAACAAAGATGGAGGATAGCGTTGGAGCGATGACACATCCCTGTTTGACTCCTGTGTCGACCCGGAAGGGTTCAGTTTCCTCTCCACTGCCACTGAGTACCGTGGCTGACATTTTGTCATGCAGCAGTCTCAGTACCCGGACGAATTTTTCTGGGCAGCCAATCTTTGCCAGTACCAGCCAGAGGGTCTGAGGGTTCACTGAGTCGAAGGCTTTGGTGAGGTCTACGAAGGCTTTGGTGAGGTCTACGAAGGCCTTGGTGAGGTCTACGAAGGCTTTGGTGAGGTCTACGAAGGCCTTGGTGAGGTCTACGAAGGCTTTGGTGAGGTCTACGAAGGCTTTGGTGAGGTCTACGAAGGCCTTGGTGAGGTCTACGAAGGCCTTGGTGAGGTCTACGAAGGCTTTGGTGAGGTCTACGAAGGCTTTGGTGAGGTCTACGAAGGCTTTGGTGAGGTCTACGAAGGCTTTGGTGAGGTCTACGAAGGCTTTGGTGAGGTCTACGAAGGCTTTGGTGAGGTCTATGAATCAAATCAATCAAATCAAATCAAGTTTTATTTATAAAGCACATTTAAAAGCGATTTTTGGTCGAGCCAAAGTGCTGTACATATAATAAAAACACATTACTACAATCACAATAAACGACAATAAATTACAACAGATATATCTTAAAAAACAAATAAAATAAAACACAAGGAAAGTCACGAGTCGTGCTCCGCTCTAACTAGAAGGCCAGAGAGAAGAAGTGTGTTTTTAGTTTAGTTTTAAAAACCCCTAGGGTCTGGGCCGACCTCACACGGAGGGGCAGAGTGTTCCAGAGCCTAGGGCCAGCTGCTGAGAAGGCTCGGTGCCCTCGGGTTTTGAGCCTGGTCTTGGGCACTACCAGCAGCAGCTGGTCAGCAGACCTTAAGGCTCTGGCTGGGGTGTAGCGCTGGAGAGTTCTGCTATATAGGCCGGAGCCAGCCCATTTAGTGCTTTGAAAACAAATAAAAGGAGTTTAAAATCAATTCTGAACCGAACTGGAAGCCAGTGTAGTGAGGCCAGAATAGGGTGATGTGGTCACGCTTTTTTGTGGCCAGTCAGCAAACGTGCAGCTGCGTTCTGGACTAGCTGTAAGCGTTTGATTGAGGCCTGGTCCATACCCACATACAGAGCGTTGCAATAGTCCAGTCTCGCGGTTACAAAGGCGTTAATAACCCTTTCCAAGTCTTTAAAAGATAAATACGAACTTGGTTTTGGCCAATAGTCTAATTTAAAAAAGCAGGATTTTACTACGCTGCTGACCTGCTTGTCGAATTTAAAAGTGCTAGTGAAGTCACTCCAAGGTTCATGACCGAGGGGAGGATGTTTTTTTTGATGGAGCCCAGAATATCAACCGGAGAGCTGGAGGTTGCGGTCCAAAAGATGACCTCAGTCTTGCTCTCATTGAGGTTGAGGACGTTTTTGCTCAGCCAGGATTTTATCTCTGCTAAGCAGTCCATCAGCTGCTGTAGTGAGTGTGTGACATTTGCTTTGAGAGGCAGATATATCTGTACATCGTCGGCGTAGCAGTGGAAGGGAATGTTATGTTTTGTGAGAATTGAACTAAGGGGCAGTATGTACAGTAGAAAGAGGATGGGGCCCAGAATCGAGCCTTGGGGAACCCCACAGGTAAGAGGGCTTTGGCAGAGGAGAAGGCACCTAGCTGCACTGAGAAGCTACGGTCGCAGCTGGGACACATCCTGAGGTAAGAGAGGTGTTTAAAAGTAATAAATACTTGCTCCAACTGAATCAAAAACATCTCTGAGAGGCGAGAGGGATGCTGTATGAAGGCTTTGGTGAGGTCTATGAAGGCTTTGGTGAGGTCTATGAAGGCTTTGTGAGGTCTATGGAGGCTTTGGTGAGGTCTACGGAGGCTTTGTGAGGTCTACGAAGGCTTTGGTGAGGTCTATGAAGGCTTTGGTGAGGTCTACGGAGGCTTTGGTGAGGTCTACGGAGGCTTTGGCGAGGTCTATGAAGGCTTTGGTGAGGTCTACGAAGGCTTTGGTGAGGTCTATGAAGGCTTTGGTGAGGTCTACGAAGGCTTTGGTGAGGTCTATGAAGGCTTTGGTGAGGTCTACGGAGGCTTTGGTGAGGTCTACGGAGGCTTTGGCGAGGTCTATGAAGGCCATGTATAATGGTTGATTTTGTTCCCGGCATTTTCTTGCAGTTGGCGAGTAGTGAGAATCATGTCTGTCGTGCCTCTGTTTGGGAGAACCACTCTGAGACTCAGGAAGGATGCTTTCTGACAGGGGGGTGAGTCTGTTGGCCAACACCCGAGCTAGGGCTTTCCCCATGGCGGACAAGAGAGAAATGCCACGGTCCTTTCCGCAGTCTGCCCGTCTCCCTTCTTAAATATGGAGACAATTAAGGCATCCCTCAGCTGAGCAGGGGTTTGCTCTTCTTCCCAGATGTTGAGAAGCAGGGCATGGATCACACACACACACACACACGCGCACACGCACAAGCACACGCACACACACACACTTTTTTGAGTTATTTTGTGTACACATGATATATTTGAAGTGGTTTTGTTGTCTTTGAGTCAGTTTCGGTCCTTCTGTTTTACCACATGTCATTCTACGAGGTTACACTTCTTTTCTTTTATAAATACTGCTACTACTTACTGATCTACCTGAATGTGTACTTCTGTAAGTTGTGGTCATTTTATATATTTAATACTTTGTGCCTTTTTATATAATAGTGTTTCCTTTGTTCACCTTCACCTCGACTAAACTGTAACAATGTGCATCTCCCCTTTGTGAGAAGAACAGAGGACAGGTTGTGTTACTTTTCTCACCTGAGTGTGTGTCCGTGTGTCCGTGTGTGTGTGTGTTTGTGTGTGTGTGTGTGTGTGTGTGTGGTGTGTGTTGTGTGTGTGTGTGTGTGTGTGTGTGTGTGGTGTGTTGTGTGTGTGTGTGTGTGTGTGTGTGTGTGTGTGTGTGTGTGTGTGTGTGTGTGTGTGTGTGTGTGTGTGTGTGTGTGTGTGTGTGTGTGTGTGTGTGTGTGCAGGTGTAAGCTGGGCTTCTTTAACCTGGACCCCCTGAACCCTCAGGGCTGCACCCCCTGTTTCTGCTTCCAACACTCGTCAGTGTGTGAGAGCGCTGAAGGCTTCACGATACACACCGTCAGATCCTCCTTCTCCTCAGGTACACACACACACACACACACACACACACACACACACACACACACACACAGACACAGACACAGACACACACAGTCACACACACTACATATTGAGCATGTCAGTCTTTGAGTCGTTTTTCAGTCATTTTGAGTGGTTTTTATGTTAATATGAAATCCTGTGATTTCCAGTTCTTTTGCAATCATTTGAAGTCTTTGAGTCTCTTTTTAGTCGTTTTGTTTAGTACTGTTATTTACCACATTGTGTGTGTGTGTGTGTGTGTGTGTGTGTGTGTGTGTGTGTGTGTGTGTGTGTGTGTGTGTGTGTGTGTGTGTGTGTGTGTGTGTGTGTGTGTGTGTGTGTGTGTGTGTGTGTGTGTGTGTGTGTGTGTGTGCAGATGAGGACAGTGGAGTGGGCAGCAGAGAGATGGAGGCAGCGTCTCCGTTCTCTGGTCCTCCAGCGGACAGGAAGTGTCCCTCATCTCCGACGACTACTTCCCCATGTACTTCGTAGCCCCAGGTGAGAGTCTCTTTCACGCTTTATTACCCCATTCACACCAACGGTGTTTCAGGGCCGGTTCGGTGCTGGAGCTTGAAAAGCACCGGGTTTTCCTGTTCACACCGCAGCGGAGCAGCCTCTAAATAAGCTCCGGAATCCGGTTCGTTTCAAGCACCAAAAGTTGTCCGTCTAGAAGCAAAACCGCTTACGTCGGAGGGGGGCGAGATTAACCTGAGCTAACAGTTAAGGCGAGTACGGCAAATAAAAGTTGTAACAAGCAGTAGCGCTGAGCAAAGTGACTAGAACGCAACCACACACTTGTTAAAAAAAAACACGCTTTATAATCAGGCAACACTAACCAGGCTTCGTGTGATTCGTTTATTTGTACCTTACTTTGACCATCTGTTCACTGTTATTCATTGTGGAGAGCAGGCAGACGTTGTTATTATAGCAGCTATCGGATGGAATCAATACATGGGCTGCACAGGTTGTCATGTCCGACTATCACAAGTAGAATCATAATGAAAAATACGCCGGTAAAAAGTGCCTGTAGAAAACGGCTTAGCAAGTAGTCAGTTTAGCTTCGGTTGCTATGCTAACATCACCCATGTTATACCAGAGAAACTTTCATAACAGCGTTGTGATGCCAAACAGCGTCAATTCAGACTGACACACATTCACTTAAGGGGACTGGGGATATGTATCAGCTGCTTGTGTGACAGTCAGACAGTGAATACTTTAGAGCCGTGTGAGCTAACCCGGAGCTAACGGGAGAATACACTCCCGTGGAAGAGCAGCCAGCACTGCAGCGGTCGGTAAATGAAACACATTAATAAACAATGAACCACGGCACTCTGGAGAAAAGTATAAGGTTGGAGAAGTCGTTATTTAATTTAATCTGGCTTCGTATGATTAAAAGCAACGCAGTCCCGGCCCGTTGTTGTGAGGTGAGCTCCGTTGGGGAGAAACTCAGCGACGTAAACTGTGACGTCATGACGCAGCAGCGGCAGCACCAGTCGGGCTCTGAGCGGTGTGAAAAGAGCCGGAGCTAAACCGAAGAACCGGTTCTGAACCAGAAAAGCTCTAGAGGAGCTAGAAGGGGAAAAGCCTTGGTGTGAAAGGCGTATATGTGACATGTTATAGTCCTATAGACATTCTGAGTCCTTTTAAGGCATTTTGTGTCATTTTGATTCTTTTGAGTCGTTTTTTAGTCATGTTATATGCTTTAATGTCATTTCGTGTGTGTTGTGCAGTGAGTAACCAGAGTGGTGTGTGTGTGCAGTGAGTAACCAGAGTGTGTGTGTGTGCAGTGAGTAACCAGAGTGTGTGTGTTGTGCAGTGAGTAACCAGAGTGTGTGTGTGTGTGTGTGTGTGTGGTGTGTGTGTGTGTGTGTTGTGCAGTGAGTAACCAGAGTGTGTGTGTGTGTGTGTGTGTGTGTGTGTGTGTGTGCATGAGTAACCAGAGTGTGTGTGTGTGTGTGTGTGCAGTGAGTAACCAGAGTGTGTGTGTGTTCCTCACAGAGAAGTTTCTGGGGAACCAGATGCTGAGCTACGGTCAGAATCTGTCTCTGAGTTTCCGGGTCGATCGGCGGGACACCCGTCTGTCAGCGGAGGACGTGGTGCTGGAGGGGGCGGGGCTTAGGGTCGCCGTGCCACTCATCGCCCAGGGTAACGCCTACCCCAACGAGAACATGCAGACATACGTGTTCAGGTGAGGAAAACACCTGGAATAACCCTGGAATAACACCTGGAATAACACCTGGAATAACACCTGGAATAACACCGTGAAATCTGGAGAGAAAAGCAGAACTAAAAGCCATTAAGTGCTAATTAAAGATAAATTAACTGTGTGTGTGTGTCTGTGGTGTGTGTGTGTGTGTCTGTGTGTGTGTGTGTGTGTGTGTGTCAGGCTCCATGACAGCACTGATTACCCTGGAGGCCGACCATCAGCCACAACGACTTCCAGAAACTTCTCCACAACCTGACCTCCATCAAGATCAGAGGAACCTACAGCGAGAAAAGTAAACTCACACACACACACACACTGCAAACAAACTCACACACACACACACACACACACACACACACACTGCAAACAAACTAACACACTCACACACTCACTCACTCAAATCTCTCTCTCGTGTGTCTCCAGGCGCTGGTTACCTGGACGACGTCTCCTTGGTTACGGCCATGCGGGGGGGCCCAGGTGAGCCCGCCCACTGGGTGGAGCGCTGCACATGTCCTCAGGGTTACCAGGGGCAACACTGTGAGCAATGCACCCTGGGATACCGCCGAGCGCAACCGAGCTCGGAGCCTTCAGTTCCTGCGAGCCGTGCAACTGCAACGGCCACAGCCAGGCCTGCAACCCCAGCACCGGTATGTGTGTGTGTGTGGTGTGTGTGTGTGTGTGTGTGTGTGTGTGTGTGTGTGTGTGTGTGTGTGACCCCAGCACCGGTAAGAGATGATAATATGTAGTCATTGTAGGAGCCATATGTTAAAGTGTGTATAGATATATTTGAACATTGTAATTCTTCATCACACGCCAGGCGACTGCAGCTGCTGGAGTTAGAAGTTAGGAGAAAAGAATCATCTATTCTTTTGATGTGATTTTAATTGATCCTTTTTCCTTCTTTATAGTATTTATATATTATTGTTTTTTATATATATTATAATGTCTCGTTGCTTCAGGCGCGTGTGACTGTCAGGACAACACAGCCGGTCTCAGCTGTGAGCGCTGTAAAGACGGTTTCTACGGCGACGCCACCAGCGGCTCGTCCTCCGACTGTCAGCCGTGTCCGTGTCCCAACACCTGCTCCGTGGTGCCCAGGACCAGAGAGGTGGTGTGCACCAACTGCCCTGCAGGGACCACAGGTACACACACAACACACGCACACGCACGCACACGCACGCACGCACGCACGCACGCACGCACGCACGCACGCACGCACGCACGCACGCACGCACGCACGCACGCACGCACGCACGCACGCACCCACGCACGCGCACGACGCGCACACACACACACAGACACAGACACAGACACAGACACACACACACACACACAGACACGCACACGCGCACGCGCACACGCACACGCACACACAGACACAGACACAGACACACACACACACAGAGAGAGGTGGTGTGCACCAACTGCCCTGCAGGGACCACAGGTACACACACACACGCACGCACGCACGCACGCAGGCACACAGACACACACACAGACACGCACACACACACACACACACACACAGACACAGACACACACACACAGACACGCACACGCACGCACACACACACACACACACACAGGTGGTGTCTACCAACTGCCCTGCAGGCACACACACACACACACACACACACACACACACACACACACACACACCACACACACACACACACACACACACACACACACACAGACACACACAGACACACACACACACACAGACACACACACACACACACACACACACAGACCGTTGACATGCAGAAAAACCTTCATAACACAAGGGACGGGTAATAACCGGAAAAGCATGACATGGGCCCTTTAATGATATGTATTGTCCTGTATCACCCCCCCCCCCCCCCCCCTCCAGGTAAGCGCTGCGAGCTGTGTGACGACGGGTTCTTCGGCGACCCGCTGGGTCAGAGCGGCCCGGTCAGAGCCTGCCGAGCCTGTAAGTGCAGCGAAAACATCGACCCGAACGCGGTGGGGAACTGCGAGCGAGAGACCGGCGAGTGTCTGAAGTGCATCTACAACACGGACGGCTTCTTCTGCGACCGCTGCAGAGACGGCTTCTACGGGAACGCCCTCGCCGCCGCCGTGGGGGACAAGTGCAAAGGTGAGAGGGAGAACTTTATTAAATACTATAAAAGATAGGAGGAATATGTATTTACAGGGTCCCCGCGCAGCCTTTAAAAGCCGCTCACTAGCGCTGCTGCTAGTTTAGCTGTTACTGATACATCCAAATGTTCAGGGCCGACTGTCGAGTTCAATGCTTTGTATTGGTGTTATTAACGGTCATTACATGTGTACTTAAATGAATGAAATACAGTAACATGAGACCTCAGGTGATCCAGTGTGTCTGTAACTCACCTGCGTCTGCTTCCTGTCCGCAGCCTGCTCCTGCTCGCCGCTCGGCACTCTGGGTAGTCAGGTGAGCTGCTCCCAGGTGACGGGGCAGTGCCCGTGCCTCTCTAACGTCGAGGAGAGAGACTGCAGCGCCTGCCAGCCCGGATTCTACAACCTGCAGAGCGGGGACGGCTGCGACAGGTCAGACACTACTCACCTTCATCACTGCTCCTCTTCATCACTACTCATCTTCATCACTACTCATCTTCATCACTACTCATCTTCATCACTACTCATCTTCATCACTACTAATCTTCATCACTACTCATCTTCATCACTGCTCCTCTTCATCCCTACTCATCTTCATCACTACTCACCTTCATCACTGCTCCTCTCATCACAACACATCACAGACACTCTTCATCACAACACATCACAGACACTCTTCATCTTCATCACAACACATCACAGACACTCTTCATCTTCATCACAACACATCACAGACACTCTTCATCTTCATCACAACTCCTCTTCATCACATTATATCACACACACTACTCCTCTTCATCAAAACACTCTTCATCTTCATCACAGATACTCTTCATCACATCTCGTCTAAATCACAGACCCTCTTCATCTTCATCACTACACATCACAGACACTCTTCATCACTGCTCCTCTTCATCACTACACATCACAGACACTCTTCATCTTCATCACAACACATCACAGACACTCTTCATCACTGCTCCTCTTCATCACTACACATCACAGACACTCTTCATCTTCATCACAACACATCACAGACACTCTTCATCTTCATCACAACACATCACAGACACTCTTCATCTTCATCACAACACATCACAGACACTCTTCATCTTCATCACAACTCCTCTTCATCACATTATATCACACACACTACTCCTCTTCATCAAAACACTCTTCATCTTCATCACAGATACTCTTCATCACATCTCGTCTAAATCACATTAAATCACAGACCCTCTTCATCTTCATCACTACACATCACAGACACTCTTCATCACTGCTCCTCTTCATCACTACACATCACAGACACTCTTCATCTTCATCACAACACTCACAGACACTCTTCATCTTCATCACAACACAGACACTCTTCATCACAACATATCACAGACACTCTTCATCACAACATATCACAGACACTCTTCATCTTCATCACATCACAGACACTCTTCATCACAACACATCACAGACACCCTTCATCACAACATATCACAGACACTCTTCATCACATCATATCACAGACACTCTTCATCTTCATCACAACACAGACACTCTTCATCACAACATATCACAGACACTCTTCATCACAACATATCACAGACACTCTTCATCTTCATCACAACACAGACACTCTTCATCACAACATATCACAGACACTCTTCATCACAACATATCACAGACACTCTTCATCTTCATCACATCACAGACACTCTTCATCACAACACATCACAGACACCCTTCATCACAACATATCACAGACACTCTTCATCACATCATATCACAGACACTCTTCATCTTCATCACAACACAGACACTCTTCATCACAACATATCACAGACACTCTTCATCACAACATATCACAGACACTCTTCATCTTCATCACAACACAGACACTCTTCATCACAATATTATTTCTATATATAAATAAATAGATTCTTATTTATTTCATTTTTTTATAAAATAGTGTTTTATTATTTTTTGTATCCTTGATCATGTGTTCTGTGTGCTGTGTTCTGATTGGCTCCTCCCCCTCTGGTCCTCAGGTGTAACTGTAATCCGATTGGCTCCACTAACGGTCAGTGTGACATCACGTCGGGTCAGTGCGAGTGTCAGCCCGGAGTCACCGGAGGCCACTGCGAGCGCTGCGAGGAGAACTCCTTCGGATTCAGCGCCTCGGGGTGCAAACGTGAGCAAACAAGATACTCAATATATAAATACTCTTTACTGCTGGTTTGAACATAATGATGACTTTTGATGATAATAATATCTAAGAGCAGGAGGCGCTGTGCAATAGCTGCTCCTGATAGGGTTACCCACTCCTGGTTCTAGACTCCTGGTACTAGACACTCCTGGTGCTAGACACTCCTGGTACTAGACTCCTGGTGCTAGACTCCTGGTGCTAGACTCCTGGTACTAGACTCCTGGTTCTAGACTCCTGGTGCTAGACTCCTGGTTCTAGACTCCTGCTTCTAGACTTCTGGTGCTAGACTCCTGGTTCTAGACTTCTGCTTCTAGACTTCTGGTGCTAGACTCCTGGTTCTAGACTCCTGGTTCTAGACTCCTGGTGCTAGACTCCTGTACTAGACTCCTGGTTCTAGACTCCTGG
Source organism: Trematomus loennbergii (assembly GCA_012861695.1). Taxonomy (NCBI): domain Eukaryota; kingdom Metazoa; phylum Chordata; class Actinopteri; order Perciformes; family Nototheniidae; genus Trematomus; species Trematomus loennbergii. The sequence goes on from JAAOOA010001976.1 coordinate 27,402, forward strand.
TTCTAGACTTCTGCTTCTAGACTTCTGGTGCTAGACTCCTGGTTCTAGACTCCTGGTTCTAGACTCCTGGTGCTAGACTCCTGGTACTAGACTCCTGGTTCTAGACTCCTGGTGCTAGACTCCTGCTTCTAGACTCCTGCTTCTAGACTTCTGGTACTAGACTTCTGGTACTAGACTCCTGGTTCTAGACTTCTACTTCTAGACTTCTGGTGCTAGACTCCTGGTTCTAGACTCCTGGTTCTAGACTCCTGGTGCTAGACTCCTGGTACTAGACTCCTGGTGCTAGACTCCTGGTTCTAGACTCCTGCTTCTAGACTTCTGGTGCTAGACTCCTGGTTCTAGACTTCTGCTTCTAGACTTCTGGTGCTAGACTCCTGGTGCTAGACTCCTGGTACTAGACTCCTGGTGCTAGACTCCTGGTTCTAGACTTCTGGTGCTAGACTCCTGGTTCTAGACTCCTGGTTCTAGACTCCTGGTTCTAGACTCCTGCTTCTAGACTTCTGGTGCTAGACTCCTGGTTCTAGACTCCTGCTTCTAGACTCCTGCTTCTAGACTTCTGGTGCTAGACTCCTGGTTCTAGACTTCTGCTTCTAGACTTCTGGTGCTAGACTCCTGGTGCTAGACTCCTGGTGCTAGACTCCTGGTGCTAGACTCCTGGTGCTAGACTCCTGGTTCTAGACTCCTGGTGCTAGACTCCTGGTACTAGACTCCTGGTTCTAGACTCCTGGTTCTAGACTCCTGGTGCTAGACTCCTGGTACTAGACTCCTGGTTCTAGACTCCTGGTTCTAGACTCCTGGTTCTAGACTTCTGCTTCTAGACTTCTGGTGCTAGACTCCTGGTTCTAGACTCCTGGTTCTAGACTCCTGGTGCTAGACTCCTGGTACTAGACTCCTGGTTCTAGACTCCTGGTGCTAGACTCCTGCTTCTAGACTCCTGCTTCTAGACTTCTGGTACTAGACTTCTGGTACTAGACTCCTGGTTCTAGACTTCTACTTCTAGACTTCTGGTGCTAGACTCCTGGTTCTAGACTCCTGGTTCTAGACTCCTGGTGCTAGACTCCTGGTACTAGACTCCTGGTGCTAGACTCCTGGTGCTAGACTCCTGGTTCTAGACTCCTGCTTCTAGACTTCTGGTGCTAGACTCCTGGTTCTAGACTTCTGCTTCTAGACTTCTGGTGCTAGACTCCTGGTGCTAGACTCCTGGTTCTAGACTCCTGGTGCTAGACTCCTGGTGCTAGACTCCTGGTTCTAGACTTCTGGTGCTAGACTCCTGGTTCTAGACTCCTGGTTCTAGACTCCTGGTTCTAGACTCCTGCTTCTAGACTTCTGGTGCTAGACTCCTGGTTCTAGACTCCTGGTTCTAGACTCCTGCTTCTAGACTCCTGCTTCTAGACTTCTGGTGCTAGACTCCTGGTTCTAGACTTCTGCTTCTAGACTTCTGGTGCTAGACTCCTGGTGCTAGACTCCTGGTGCTAGACTCCTGGTGCTAGACTCCTGTTCTAGACTCCTGGTGCTAGACTCTGGTACTAGACTCCTGGTTCTAGACTCCTGGTACTAGACTCCTGGTACTAGACACTCCCGGCACTAGACTCCTGCTTCTAGACTCCTGCTTCTAGACTTCTGCTTCTAGACTCCTGGTGCTAGACTCTTGGTGCTAGACTCTTGGTGCTAGACTCCTGGTTCTAGACTCCTGGCTCTAGACTCCTGGTACTAGACTCCTGGTGCTAGACTCCTGGTGCTAGACTCCTGCTTCTAGACTTCTGGTACTAGACTCCTAGACTCCTGTGCTAGACTCCTGCTTCTAGACTTCTGGTACTAGACTCCTGGTGCTAGACTCCTGGTTCTAGACTCCTGGTTCTAGCTCCTGGTACTATACTTCTGGTGCTAGACTCCTAGTGCTAGACTCCTGGTACTAGACTCCTGGTGCTAGACTCCTGTACTAGACTCCTAGTGCTAGACTCCTGGTACTAGACTCCCGGTGCTAGACTCCTGGTGCTAGACTCCTGGTGCTAGACTCCTGGTACTAGACTTGGTACTAGACTCCTGGTACTAGACTCCTGGCACTAGACTCCTGGTACTAGACTCCTGGTACTAGACTCCTGGTACTAGACTCCTGGTACTAGACTCCTGGCTCTAGACTCCTGGTACTAGACTCCTGGTACTAGACTCCTGGTGCTAGACTCCTGGTGCTAGACTCCTGGTACTAGACTCCTGGTGCTAGACTCCTGGTACTAGACACTCCCGGTACTAGACTCCTGGTTCTAGACTCCTGGTCCTAGACTCCTGGTTCTAGACACTCCCGGCACTAGACTCCTGCTTCTAGACTTCTTGCTTCTAGACTTCTGGTGCTAGACTCCTGGTTCTAGACTCCTGGTGCTAGACTCTTGGTGCTAGACTCCTGGTTCTAGACTCCTGGCTCTAGACTCCTGGCACTAGACTCCTGGCACTAGACTCCTGCTTCTAGACTTCTGGTACTAGACTCCTGGTGCTAGACTCCTGGTGCTAGACTCCTGCTTCTAGACTTCTGGTACTAGACTCCTAGACTCCTAGACTCCTGGTGCTAGACTCCTGGTGCTAGACTCCTGCTTCTAGACTTCTGGTACTAGACTCCTAGACTCCTAGACTCCTGGTTCTAGACTCCTGATGCTAGACTCTGGTTCTAGACACTCCCGGCACTAGACTCCTGCTTCTAGACTTCTGCTTCTAGACTCTGGTGCTAGACTCTTGGTGCTAGACTCCTGGTTCTAGACTCCTGGTGCTAGACTCATGGTGCTAGACTCCTGGTGCTAGACTCCTGGTGCTAGACTCTTGGTGCTAGACTCCTGGTTCTAGACTCCTGGCTCTAGACTCCTAGACTCCTGGTGCTAGACTCCTGGTGCTAGACTCCTGCTCTAGACTTCTGGTACTAGACTCCTAGACTCCTGGTTCTAGACTCCTGGTGCTAGACTCCTGCTTCTAGACTCCTGGTACTAGACTCCTGGCTCTAGACTCCTGTTCTAGACTCCTGGCACTAGACTCCTGACTCTAGACTCCTGACTCTAGACTCCTGGCTCTAGACTCCTGGTTCTAGACTCCTGACTCTAGACTCCTGACTCTAGACTCCTGACTCTAGACTCCTGGCTCTAGACTCCTGGCTCTAGACTCCTGACTCTAGACTCCTGACTCTAGACTCCTGGCTAGACTCCTGGTGCTAGACTCCTGTTCTAGACTCCTGGTTCTAGACTCCTGGCTCTAGACTCCTGGCTCTAGACTCCTGACTCTAGACTCCTGGCTCTCGACTCCTGGTTTCTAGACTCCTGTTCTAGACTCCTGGCTCTAGACTCCTGGCTCTAGACTCCTGGTTCTAGACTCCTGGTTCTAGACTCCTGGCTCTAGACTCCTGGCTCTCGACTCCTGGTTCTAGACTCCTGGCTCTAGACTCCTGGCTCTAGACTCCTGGCACTAGACTCCTGGCTCTAGACTCCTGGCTCTAGACTCCTGGTACTAGACTCCTGGTGCTAGACTCCTGGTACTAGACTCCTGGTTCTAGACTCCTGGTACTAGACTCCTGGTACTAGACTCTGGCTCTAGACTCCTGGCGCTAGACTCCTGGTGCTAGACTCCTGGTGCTAGACTCCTGGCACTAGACTCCTGGCACTAGACTCTGGCTCTAGACTCCTGGCTCTAGACTCCTGGCTCTAGACTCCTGGTGCTAGACTCCTGGTTCTAGACTCCTGGCTCTAGACTCCTAGACTCCTGGCGCTAGACTCTGGCGCTAGACTCCTGGCGCTAGACTCCTGGCGCTAGACTCCTGGCGCTAGACTCCTGGCGCTAGACTCCTGGCGCTAGACTCCTGGCACTAGACTCCTGGCTCTAGACTCCTGGCGCTAGTCTCCTGTTCTAGACTCCTGGCTCTAGACTCCTGGTGCTAGACTCCTGGTGCTAGACTCCTGGCACTAGACTCCTGGCGCTAGACTCCTGGCACTAGACTCCTGGTACTAGACTCCTGGTGCTAGACTCCTGGCGCTAGACTCCTGGCGCTAGACTCCTGGCGCTAGACTCCTGGCACTAGACTCCTGGCTCTAGACTCCTGGTGCTAGTCTCCTGGTTCTAGACTCCTGGCTCTAGACTCTGGCGCTAGACTCCTGGCACTAGACTCCTGGCGCTAGACTCTGGTGCTAGACTCCTGGTACTAGACTCCTGGTACTAGACTCCTGGTGCTAGACTCCTGGCTCTAGACTCCTGGTACTAGACTCCTGGTGCTAGACTCCTGGTTCTAGACTCCTGGTTCTAGACTCCTGGTGCTAGACTCCTGGTGCTAGACTCCTGGTTCTAGACTCCTGGTTCTAGACTCCTGGTGCTAGACTCCTGGTGCTAGACTCCTGGTTCTAGACTCCTGGTGCTAGACTCCTGGTGCTAGACTCCTGGTGCTAGGACTCCTGGTTCTAGACTCCTGGTTAGACTCCTGGTGCTAGACTCCTGGTGCTAGACTCCTGGTGCTAGACTCCTGGTTCTAGACTCCTGGTTCTAGACTCCTGGTTCTAGACTCCTGGTACTAGACTCCTGGTTCTAGACTCCTGGTTCTAGACTCCTGGTGCTAGGATGCGTTAAATGCAGAGAACACATGTCACTGTGTGCTCTGCATGTGAGACCATTAAAGAGGGTTTCATCCCTCCCTTTCTAATTCTAATATGTTTAATAAGGGTCTGACCTGAAGTGGTTTTCTTCCTTTTCTCTGTTTTAATTTCTGATGTGTGCCGTGTTGTCTCCGCCCTTGAGCTGCACCTGCTGAATGAAAAGTGCTGCATAATTATATATACGATACGATAATAGTTTAATGGTCAGATCAAGTCTGAAGTTTGTATATTATTGACTTACAAATGATATATAAACAAATGTTCTACCTAATTACACATCCAAAAAGGGGTGGGAAGAAGTTTACACGTATTTAATCCCATCCCTTCTCCCAAAAACTAAATATGAAAACATTTGATTTAATGATTAACATTTAGTTTTGGTATAACAGCACAGTGAGAGAAAAGCTGCTCAAAGAGCCTTCAGCGTGCATCTGGATTCAGCTCTGAGAGGACTGACTGGAGCACACAGGATGCTTCAGTCTGACTCTAGTGAATACATGCAGCTTTATTATTATATTAATCATGTTACCCCCCCCCAGCCTGTGACTGTGACCCGGAGGGCTCGGCCTCGGCTCAGTGTCAGGACGACGGGCGCTGCGAGTGTCGGCCGGGATTCGTCGGCTCTCGCTGTGATATGTGTGAGGAAAACTACTACTACAACCGCTCAGCGCCCGGCTGCCAGCAGTGCCCGTCCTGCTACAGCCTGGTCCGGGACAAGGTGAGGAGCTGAAGGAGGGGCACTTATGGAACTGTTAGAGAACTCTCCCTGGTCACTGGAGCTTGAGCTTCAATCTCAGGATCCATGTATCTGTGATCCTCTCCAGAATGGAAGTAGTCATCACATACAGAGCATCAACTAGTTCCTGAACAGTGTCCTTCACATGCTGATATCCAAGAGAGGGAGTTACACAGTCACAAGATGGAGGAATAGAAAGCAGTATTCATGTTTACTTCAGATTAGCTCCACGTCAGAAATGAGCATGCTTGTCATATGTCTATCTCCATAGATCACATAGCTATCATATGCCTAAAACAGTCCTGATGCTCTCCTAGGTAATCATACATCCTGTCATGTACAAAATACTGACTTTTTTTCCAAAATGTTGGCTTTTTTCTCAAGAGAATTCTAAAAATCTCAAAATTGTGACTTTTTTTTCTCAAAAATCTGACTTTTTCTCAAAAATCTGACTTTTTCTCAAAAATCACAAAATTCAGACTTTTTGCAAAAATCTCAAGTCAGTTTTTCTCAAAAGTTCTGACTTTTTCTCAAAATCAAAAATTCTAACTTTCTAAAAATCTCCAAAATCTGAGTTGTTCTCCAAAATCAGATTTCTTCTAAAAATTATGACTTTTTCTTAAAATGACTTTTTCTAAAAATTATGACTTTTTCTCAAAAATCTCAAAATTAAGACTTTTCTAAAAATTATGACTTGTTCTAAAAATTATGACTTTTTCTTAAAACTGACTTTTTCTAAAAATTATGACTTTTTCTAAAAATTATGACTTTTTCTCAAAAATCTCAAAATTATGACTTTTTCTCAAAAATCTCAAATTAAGACTTTTTCTCAAAATCATGACTTTTTCTCAAAATCTAAAAATTCTGACTTTCTCTGAATACTTAATTCAATGTTCAAATGTTCAAATGTTAATAATCACTGGTCCGGGGACCAGTGATTATTAACATTTTTTAAGTATTCAGAGAAAGTGAGCTTCAATCTCAGGATCCATGTATCTGTGATCCTCTCCAGAATGGAAGTAGTCATCACATACAGAGCATCAACTAGTTCCTGAACAGTGTCCTTCACATGCTGATATCCAAGAGAGGGAGTTACACAGTCACAAGATGGAGGAATAGAAAGCAGTATTCAATGTTTACTTCAGATTAGCTCACGTCAGAAATGAGCATGCTTGTCATATGTCTCTCTCCATAGAGGCTGAATCATCATGTAATCACATAGCTATCATATGCCTCAAACAGTCCTGATGCTCTTCTAGGTAATCATACATCCTGTCATGTACACAGCTACAGTTGGGATACCTTTGTTATCATGTGTACTCTGAGATTAGAAGAGGACATTGAATAGAGGGGGATGAGGCTAGAATGATCTGTTTGGTATTTGAGCAAAACACTTCATAGACATGTTTTTTTATATTCTCTTCTCCTATGCTCTCTCCTCAGGTGAACCAGCAGCGGCAGAAGCTGCAGGAGCTCCAGACTCTGATGGATCACCTGGGCTCGGGGCAGGAGACGGTCAGCGACCAGGCCTTTGAGGACCGACTGAAGGAGGCAGAGAGGAGCATCGAGGAGCTGCTGCAGGAGGCTCAGAGCAGCAAGGGTACACACACACACGCACACCACACACACACACACACACACACACACACACACACACACACACACACACACACACACACACACACACACACACACACACACACACACACACACACACACACACGCGCACTCTCACACTCACACTCACACTCACACTCACACACACACACACACCACACACACACACACTGCTGTTTCAGGCAAAGTCTCTGCGTTGTTAGAATGTCCTCTGACTGAATGAACCCCTCTGACTGAATGAACCCCTCTGACTGAATGAACCCCTCTCCCTGCAGACGTGGACCGCGGGCTGCTGGAGCGTCTGAGCACCATCAACGTACTCTGAGCGCTCAGTGGAACCGCCTGCAGAACATCCGCAGCACCGTGGACGACACCGGGCTCCAGTCGGACCGAGCCAGGTCCAGAGTGAGAGACGCAGAGAGTCTGATCGATAAAGCCCGCCACGAACTGGACAAAGCCAAGGAGGCCGTGGCCAAAGTGGTGAGGAGCCAGTTCAGAGACTTCAGAGTCCACTTAACCCTCAGTTTTCAGTTTGTGTGTACAGAGAGATCCACGTAGCGTTTCCCACTATCCAGAAGAACATACACATGTATAAATAAAGATGTGTATATCCTATATATACACAGTCAACAGACGCATTCATACATCTGCACACATTAAGATAAAAGCAATCAATATCAAATAACACTTCAATCACTTTGGGAATGAGTGCATATAATGAACTGCAGATGTTTCTCTGCAGGACATCAAAGCCCGAGTGGCAGCGGAGACCCGAACAACATGACCCTGCTCGCTGAGGAGGCCCGCAACCTGGCCGACAAGTGAGTCCTGCAGGCAGAACCCAGGGCAGAGACCCTGCAGGCAGAACCCAGGGCAGTGAACCCTGCAGAGAACACAGCAGACAGAACCCAGGGCAGAGAACCCTGCAGGCAGAACCCAGGGCAGAGAACCCTGCAGGCAGAACCCAGGGCAGCAGAGAACCCAGCAGACAGAACCCAGGGCAGAGAACCCTGCAGACAGAACCCAGGGCAGTGAACCCTGCAGAGAACACAGCAGACAGAACCCAGGGCAGAGAACCCAGGGCAGAGAACCCAGGGCAGAGAACCCTGCAGACAGAACCCAGGGCAGAGAACCAGCAGACAGAACCCAGGGCTGCAGAGAACCCTGCAGACAGAACCCAGGGCAGAGAACCCAGCAGACAGAACCCAGGGCTGCAGAGAACCCTGCAGAGAACCCAGCAGGCAGAACCCTACAGACAGAACCCAGGGCAGAGACCCTACAGACAGAACCCAGGGCAGAGAACACAGCATACTACAACATTTGATTTCAACAAATATTAATTTGTATTTCAATCTCAAGTTATTTGATTTTTTCACTTCAAATAGAACGACTTTCTAAAATTATTTTTTCCTTGAAATAAAACAAAAATTACAATAATAATGTATTGATTTATAGAGCCCTTTTCTCAAAGACACTTTACAGAGTAAGAATTCATAAAAACATAATTAAAACAAAAAAAAATTCTACTTTTTCTTTAAACTCTTAAAGGTCCCGTGTCACGGCCATTTCTACTGATCATAGTTCCATTGTTGAGCTCTACTAGAATACATTCACATTGTTCAAGTTCCAAACTCACATTGGTTTCTCATACAGCACAGTCTGTGTATTCACAAAATATGATTGTTTTCTCCTCTCAGGACAAAATGGACGCCGATCAGATCGAGAAGATCGCTAAAGACGCCAACGACACGTCGACTCGAGCTCACGAGCTGCTGCTGAAGACTCTGGAGGGCGAGAGCCAGACGAGCCGCGAGATCGACGAGCTCAACAAGAAGTACGACATCTTTCAATACATTTAGTTATTATATTATATATTTATATTTACAGGTCTGGTGGTGATGGGTTATATTCAGTGTGCACAATACGGGGGGGGTCCGGGGGAGCTCGACCCCCTGATTAACACCTGAGCCCCCTGAAAGCCTCAACAGCATTTTTGAGGGGGGTCTCAAATTATAATATTTATTTGTCACTTGCAATGGTCACTAAATGTGTTTAAGCTGACTATGTCCAGTGTTCATAATTCAAAACATTTACTCACAAATATCTTCTCTTTTATATATCAAACACCATATTTAGTGAAATTCATATTTTTTTTAATGATTGATCTGAAAATGATACGCTACAGTACAAGTACTGCATTTACAGACCCTAACTCTCTGATACCACCCAATGAATGCACTGACTTGCTTGTAGTACCACGCTACACAAAGCAGATTGCAACACCTGTAAAAACTTAAGCATAGACATTTAAAAAAAGGGGCTATATACTGTATCGACATTTTAAAATGATATTTAAAGACAGGGCTCTATTTCAGTATTAACTATAGACAAAAAGACATCAAATCTTTGCTGAGCCCAAGGATAATCATAAAAAATAACATAGTGAAAATAAATATATTGCAATGCTCAGTACAGTGTGTGTGTGTGCGTGCGTGCGTATTGTTGCAGTTGAACATTCCCCTGTAGCGCCCGGTACCTTAATGTGAAACCCCACATGTTTGAGCACCCTCTATGAAACGTCAAGCTATCCCACAGCACCCCCAAAAGACATCTCTGGCGCCGCCCGTGTCAACCTGTATATTGCACAATAAACGGAGATGGGGACCCCCCCCCGTTTATTGATGGGTATTTCGCACAACTTAAGAAAGTCAAAGGTCATGACATGTCACTTGTTAGACGCTTTTATCCAAGAGACTTCCATACTCAATACTGTGGACAATCCCCACAGGAGCACTTTGGGTGAAGTGTCTCAGGGACACAACGACATGCTGACTGCAGTGGGGTTTGAACCTGTGCTCCCCTGATCCCAACACCAACGCACTAGTCCACTGCGCCACATGCCTCCCTATATATATATTTGTGTATATATGTTTGTATTAATATCCGCCCCTCTCCGTGGTGTGTTCAGATACACCGAGGCGAAGGAGCTGGCGAAGAGTCTGGAGAAGCAGGCGAACAAAGTGCAGGCGGAGGCCGAGGACGCCGGGACCCGAGCGCTGAAGATCTTCGCCAACCTCACCTCCATCCCGCCGTTCAACACCAAGACTCTGGAGGTCAGTACCCCCGAGCATCATGGGGGATATTTAGGCTTTCTAATGTTCTCTTACTTAACATTAATGTGTGATTTACAGAGGTGGGAAGTAGTGGAGTACAAATACTTTGTTACTGTACCGAAGTACATGTTTCTGGTATCAGTACTTTACTCCACTACTTATCTCTGACCACTTTTTACTTTTACTCACATGTTGAACCCAAATACCTGTACTTTCTACTTCTTACAAATACCTGTACTTTCTACTTCTTACATGTTGAACACAAATACCTGTACTTTTCTACTTCTTACATGTTGAACACAAATACCTGTACTTTCTACTTCTTACATGTTGAACACAAATACCTGTACTTTCTACTTCTTACATGTTGAACACAAATACCTGTACTTTCTACTTCTTACATGTTGAACACAAATACCTGTACTTTCTACTTCTTACATGTTGAACCCAAATACCTGTACTTTCTACTTCTTACATGTTGAACACAAATACCTGTACTTTCTACTTCTTACATGTTGAACACAAATACCTGTACTTTCTACTTCTTACATGTTGAACACAAATACCTGTACTTTCTACTTCTTACATGTTGAACACAAATACCTGTACTTTCTACTTCTTACATGTTGAACACAAATACCTGTACTTTCTACTTCTTACATGTTGAAACACAAATACCTGTACTTTCTACTTCTTACATGTTGAACCCAAATACCTGTACTTTCTACTTCTTACATGTTGAACCCAAATACCTGTACTTTCTACTTCTTACATGTTGAACCCAAATACCTGTACTTTCTACTTCTTACATGTTGAACACAAATACTGTACTTTCTACTTCTCACATGTTGAACACAAATACCTGTACTTTCTACTTCTTACATGTTGAACTCAAATACCTGTACTTTCTACTTCTCACATGTTGAACACAAATACCTGTACTTTCTACTTCTTACATGTTGAACACAAATACCTGTACTTTCTACTTCTTACATGTTGACCCAAATACCTGTACTTTCTACTTCTCACATGTGAACACAAATACCTGTACTTTCTACTTCTTACATGTTGAACACAAATACCTGTACTTTCTACTTCTTACATGTTGAACACAAATACCTGTACTTTCTACTTCTTACATGTTGAACACAAATACCTGTACTTTCTACTTCTTACATGTTGAACCCAAATACCTGTACTTTCTACTTCTTACATGTTGAACACAAATACCTGTACTTTCTATCTTTACATGTTGAACACAAATACCTGTACTTTCTACTTCTTACATGTTGAACACAAATACCTGTACTTTCTACTTCTCACATGTTGAACCCAAATACCTGTACTTTCTACTTCTTACATGTTGAACACAAATACCTGTACTTTCTACTTCTCACATGTTGAACACAAATACCTGTACTTTCTACTTCTTACATGTTGAACTCAAATACCTGTACTTTCTACTTCTTACATGTTGAACACAAATACCTGTACTTTCTACTTCTTACATGTTGAACCCAAATACCTGTACTTTCTACTTCTTACATGTTGAAACAAATACCTGTACTTTCTACTTCTTACATTTGAACCCAAATACCTGTACTTTCTACTTCTACATGTTGAACTCAAATACCTGTACTTTCTACTTCACATGTTGAACTCAAATACCTGTACTTTCTACTTCTTACATGTTGAACACAAATACCTGTACTTTCTACTTCTTACATTTTGAACACAATACCTGTACTTTCTACTTTTATATGTTGAACACAAATACCTGTACTTTCTACTTCTCACATGTTGAACACAAATACCTGTACTTTCTACTTCTTACATGTTGAACACAAATACCTGTACTTTCTACTTCTTACATTTTGAACACAAATACCTGTACTTTCTACTTCTTACATGTTGAACCCAAATACCTGTACTTTCTACTTCTTACATGTTGAACACAAATACCTGTACTTTCTACTTCTTCACATGTTGAACCAAATACCTGTACTTTCTACTTCTTACATGTTGAACACAAATACCTGTACTTTCTACTTCTTACATGTTGAACCAAATACCTGTACTTTCTACTTCTTACATGTTGAACCACAAATACCTGTACTTTCTACTTCTTACATGTTGAACCAAATACCTGTACTTTCTACTTCTTACATGTTGAACACAAATACCTGTACTTTCTACTTTCACATGTTGAACCCAAATACCTGTACTTTTCTACTTCTTACATGTTGAACACAAAATACCTGTACTTTCTACTTCTTACATGTTGAACACAAATACCTGTACTTTCTACTTCTTACATGTTGAACACAAATACCTGTACTTTCTACTTCTTACATGTTGAACACAAATACCTGTACTTTCTACTTCTTACATGTTGAACACAAATACCTGTACTTTCTACTTCTTACATGTTGAACCCAAATACCTGTACTTTCTACTTCTCACATGTTGAACACAATACCTGTACTTTCTACTTCTTACATGTTGAACACAAATACCTGTACTTTCTACTTCTTACATGTTGAACACAAATACCTGTACTTTCTACTTCTTACATGTTGAACACAAATACCTTTACTTTCTACTTCTTACATTTTGAAATTGTAATTATTTTCACTGACATCCGGTCCCAAACACAGCAAATATAAAGTGTATTAAGACGTATTTCGTGTGTTTCAGGATGAGGCCAGTAAAATAAAGAAGGAGGCGTCGGACCTCGATAAGCTCATCGACAGACGGAGAAGGAGTACAACGACCTGCGAGACGACCTGAAGGCAAAGAGCAGGAAGTACGCAAACTGCTGGACAAGGACGCAGCGAGCAGCAGGTACTGCACTTTAATCTGTGTTCAATTAACCAGGAGAACATCACATATAACATGTTATATTAACCAGAGAACATCAATATAACAGTTATTTAACCAGGAGAACATCACATATAACATGTTGTATTAACCAGGAGAACATCACATATAATGTTATATTAACCAGGAGACATCACATATAACATGTTATATTAACCAGGAGAACATCACATATAACATGTTATATTAACCAGAGAACATCACATATAACATGTTGTATTAACCAGGAGAACATCACATATAACATGTTATATTAACCATGAGAAGATCACATATAACATGTATTATTAACCAGGAGAACATCACATAACATGTTATATTAACCAGGAGAACATCACATATAACATGTTTATATTAACCATGAGAAGATCACATATAACATGTTATATTAACCAGGAGAACATCACATATAACATGTTATATTAACCAGGAGAACATCACATATAACATGTTATATTAACCAGGAGAAGATCACATATCATGTTTCAATTAACCAGGAGAACATCACATATAACATGTTATTTAACCAGGAGAAGATCACATATAACATGTTATATTAACAGGAGAACATCACATATAACATGTTATATTAACCAGAGAAGATCACATATAACATGTTATATTAACCAGGAGAACATCACATATAACATGTCCAATTAACCAGGAGAACATCACATATAACATGTTTATTTAACCAGGAGAACATCACATATAACATGTCCAATTAACCAGGAGACATCATATATAACATGTTCAATTAACCAGGAGAACATCACATATAACATGTTATATTAACCATGAGAACATCACATATAACATGTTCAATTAACCAGGAGAACATCACATATAACATGTTATATTAACCAGGAGAACATCACATATAACATGTTATATTAACCATGAGAACATCACATATAACATGTCCAATTAACCATGAGAACATCACATATAACATGGTCCAATTAACCAGGAGAACATCACATATAACATGTTTCAATTAACCAGGAGAACATCACATATAACATGTTATATTAACCAGGAGAACATCACATATAACATGTTTAATTAACCATGGGAACATCACATGTATCTAACATGTATATTAACCATGAGAACATCACATATAACATGTTATATTAACCAGAGAACATCACATATAACATGTTCAATTAACCAGGAGAACATCATATATAACATGTTCAATTAACCAGGAGAACATCACATATAACATGTTCAATTAACCAGGAACATCACATATAACATGTTATATTAACCATGAGAACATCACATATAACATGTTATATTAACCAGGAGAACATCACATATAACATGTTCAATTAACCAGGAGAACATCACATATAACATGTTATATAACCAGGAGAACATCACATATAACATGTTATATTAACCATGAGAACATCACATATAACATGTTATATTAACCATGAGAACATCACATATAACATTTAATTAACCATGAGAACATCACATATAACATGTTAATTAACCAGGGAACATCACATGTATAACATGTTATATTAACCATGAGAACATCACATAAACATGTTATTAACCAGGAGAACATCACATATAACATGTTCAATTAACCAGGAGAACATCACATATAACATGTTATATTAACCAGGAGAACATCACATATAACATGTTATATTAACCATGAGAACATCACATATAACATGTTATATTAACCATGAGAACATCACATATAACATGTTAATTAACCATGAGAAATCACATATAACATGTTATATTAACCAGGAAACATCACATATAACATGTTATATTAACCATGAGAACATCACATATAACATGTTATATTAACCAGGAGAACATCACATATAACATGTTTATAACCAGGAGAACATCACATATACATGTTCAATTAACCAGGAGAAATCACATATAACATGTTATATTAACCAGGAGAACATCACATATAACATGTTCAATTAACCAGGAGAAATCACATATAACATGTTATATTAACCAGGAGAACATCATATAACATGTTCAATTAACCAGGAGAAATCATATAACATGTTCAATTAACCAGGAGAACATCACATATAACATGTTATATTAACCATGAGAACATCACATATAACATGTTCATTAACCAGGAGAACATCACATATAACATGTTCAATTAACCAGGAGAACATCACATATAACATGTATATTAACCATGAGAACATCACATATAACATGTTCAATTAACCAGGAGAACATCACATATAACATGTTATATTAACCATGAGAACATCACATATAACATGTTCAATTAACCAGGAGAACATCACATGTTCTAACATGTTAATTAAACATGGGAACATGACATGCATGTAACATCGTATAGTAACCAGGGAACATCACATGTATCTAACATGTTATATTAACCATGGGAACATGACATGCATGTAACATGTTATAGTAACCATGGGAGCATAACATGTGACATGTTACATTAACCATGGGAACATCACATGTATGTAACATGATATTAACCATGGGAACATCACATGTATGTAATGTTATATAGTAACCATGGGAACATCACATGTATGTAACATGTTACAGTAACCATGGGAACATCACATGTAACATGTTGACGTGTTCTCAGACTGCCGATCAGCTGCTGGCCCGAGCGGACGCTGCTAAAGCTCTGGCTGGGAGGCGGCGGAGAAAGGGAAGGCGACTTTCAGAGAGGCCGAAGGCATCCTGGAGGACCTGCGAGGTACTACATATTAATATATCATAACATATAGGTGTCTCTATATCTAAATATTACTCACTCTAATTTTGACATTAATGTGTGAGTTAGGTAGATTTATATGGGTTTCCAAAACTTAACGGTTCTCTCTATTCCGGATAAAAGAGTTCAGTTTCAACGGGTTTCTTTTAAGGTGTTTGTTAGTTTTAAGGGTTAAATTAAGGAGTAATTATGGGGTTTTGTTCAGGTGTTTGTACGTTTTCAGGTGGTAAATTAAGAATGTTTTTTCTTTGTTTTAATAGGTAATTTAAGGCTTAATTAAGTGATTTATGTTAAGGTGTTTGTTAGTTTAAAGGGGTACATACAGCAGTTTTTTAAGGTATCTGCTACTTTTAAGTGGTTATTTAATGATTAACTAATAGGTTTCTTTTAAGGTGGTTTCAGTTTTAAGGGATACATTAAGGACTACTTAAAATGAATCTCTTTCTTAGTTTTTAGGGGGGAAATGGGTCATTTGTGGCTTAATTTAGAGATGTATTTTAGGTGTTGGTACGTTTTCAGGGGTAAATTAAGGGTTAATTAAGAGGGGTTTTTAAAGGTCCCATGTCATGGCCATTTCTACTGATCATAGTTCCATTGTTGAGGTCTACTAGAATAGATTTATATTGTGCAATGTTCCAAACTCACATTGGTTTCTCATACAGCATCTCTGTAACATCATAAATACACAAACAACAATGAATACTTACAGGTTGTGTACCTGAATCTCCCGCTGGTCCAAACAAAGTAGGAACAGCATCGTTCTTCAGTGCCCTACGCTGTACATATCCGGCATGAGTTTTACTCCTACAGGGTGTACTCTGAGGGTTTGTGACTCTGCAGACCGTTTACATGCATACAAACCTTCATAACACAAGGGGACGGGTAACCGGAAAAGCATGACATGGGAGCTTTAAACATGTCATTAAGTTTCTGTTCAGGTGTTTGTTAGTGTTGAGATGGGTTTCTGTGTTTCCAGTGTTTAGATGGTTCTGTGTTTCCAGTGTTTAGATGGTTTCTGTGTTTCCAGTGTTTAGATGGTTTCTGTGTTTCCAGTGTTTAGATGGTTTCTGTGTTTCCAGTGTTTAGATGGTTTCTGTGTTTCCAGTGTTTAGATGGTTTCTGTGTTTCCAGTGTTTAGATGGTTTCTGTGTTTCCAGTGTTTAGATGGTTTCTGTGTTTCCAGTGTTTAGATGGTTTCTGTGTTTCCAGTGTTTAGATGGTTTCTGTGTTTTCCAGTGTTTAGATGGTTTCTGTGTTTCCAGTGTTTAGATGGTTTCTGTGTTTCCAGTGTTTAGATGGTTTCCTGTGTTTCCAGTGTTTAGATGGTTTCTGTGTTTCCAGTGTTTAGATGGTTTCTGTGTTTCCAGTGTTTAGATGGGTTTCTGTGTTTCCAGTGTTTAGATGGTTTCTGTGTTTCCAGTGTTTAGATGGTTTCTGTGTTTCCAGTGTTTAGATGGTTTCTGTGTTTCCAGTGTTTAGATGGTTTCTGTGTTTCCAGTGTTTAGATGGTTTCTGTGTTTCCAGTGTTTAGATGGTTTCCAGTGTTTAGATGGTTTCTGTGTTTCCAGTGTTTAGATGGTTTCTGTGTTTCCAGTGTTTAGATGGTTTCTAGTGTCTCTGTGTTTAGATGGTTTCTGTGTTTCCAGTGTTTAGATGGTTTCCAGTTCTCTGTGTTTAGATGGTTTCTGTG
This sequence comes from Trematomus loennbergii, assembly GCA_012861695.1. NCBI lineage: Eukaryota > Metazoa > Chordata > Actinopteri > Perciformes > Nototheniidae > Trematomus > Trematomus loennbergii. The sequence continues at coordinate 44,827 of JAAOOA010001976.1, forward strand.
TTTCCAGCGTCTCGGCTAACGTTCCCTCCTGCCTTCTTCTTCTTCTCTTCTTGCAGACTTTGACCGCAGAGTGAACGACAACAAGACGGCGGCGGAGGACGCTCTGAAGAAAATCCCCGCCATCAACGCCACCATCATGGCCGCCAACCAGAAGACGCGGCAGGCGGAGGCAGCGCTCGGAAACGCCGCCGCCGATGCCCGGGAGGCCAAGGCCAAGGCGGAGGACGCGGAGAAGATCGCAGGAAACGTTCAGAAGGTAAAACAAAGTTACGTATGTAACTAGGGACTAGTCACAAGGACACCTGAGTACCCCCCTATAGGGATGGTGAGGTCAGGGTCGGCTCTTTAAGCCCTCTACTCTGGCTCCCTTGAGCTTAGACAAAAATAAGAAGGAAATAAAAATATTTGTAGGACTATTTATATTTTGTTGCACGGTTGAAAATGTTTCGTATCTTGTATTTTGAGGCGATGCTGTGACACGTAAACAAATAAAACCGGTTTTTAATTAGGTCAACTCAAATATGCGTCACATCCTGTGCCCTCCAGTGGCCCGACCCTGCTGAGAGGCAGCAGGGGTCGGGGTGCCACATCCGACCCTCCAGCTGAGACAAGAGGTCCTCCCTGTTGCCTCTGTGCCAGCCAAACCTGGCGACGTAATAATAATAATAATAATGTCAGTATATGGATTTATTTAACATGTGGTTCTTCCTCAGGGCTCGGCGAAGACGAAGGAGGACGCAGAGAAGGCTCTGGAAGAAACCACCCGATTGGACGGGGAGGTGTCGGCCATGATGGAGCAGCTGGAAGACGCCGAGCAGGAACTGAACCGCAAGAAGGCCGAGGCGGCGGCGGACATGATGATGGCCGGCATGGTGAGCACAAAGAGTAGTTATTCATCACATGAATGGATTGGGATATATATTATTTTGAAATGCATTGCCCTTACAGTTTGAGGGGATTTAATGGCATCATTTAAAGTTTGTGGTAAAACTAAATCTCAGAAAACCCTTAACTGTTAAGGTTTGATGGAAATGCAGATTCAGAGTTAATGATTGGATCAAAGGGTTCATATATTTGACCTTCTGAAATATCTCTTAGGTTTACTTAATGCCTTTACATAAGTCTTAAAATGTAATTAAAGTGTTTTTGTTGTTGATAAGTTAAGGGGTTTTAAAACTCTGATCTGAAATTCAGTTTCTCTGCACGTTCTATTTATAAAATCTGTTTCCTGCTCCAGGCGTCGGACAACGCGAAAGAGGCGGAGGGCAACGCCCGCAAAGCGAGAGCGCTGTGAAGACGGTGCTGAGCACCATCACCGAACTGCTGGCAAGCTGGGTAACTACACCCCACACACACACGCACACACACACACACACACACTCACACTCACACACACTCACACTCACACACCTCACACACACACTCACACACACACTCACACACACTCACCCTCACACTCACACACTCACCCTCACACTCACACACTCACACACACACACAACTCACACACACACACACACACACACACCACACACACACACACACACACACACACACACACACACACACACACTCACACACACACTCACACTCACACTTAAGGACGAATCAGAATCTCCCTTAAGCATCAAGTTCCCAGAAAGAGCGCCAGGTAATTCTTTAGTGGCCAAACGGTGGAACTACAACTGCTGTTTCCCAAAGCACTTTAGACTTTGGGAAAGAGACGTCTTTGGAGTTAATGATTAGCTAAATTAATATATTATAAAATGTAAGAGGGGTCATAAAATACATTTGAAAAGCCTTGTTGTTACCTTTGAGAAAAAATGCAGGGATTTCCAGGAAATATTATGAGTGGTTTTTTGCTTTAAAACACAAACAAAGTGATCTGAAAATGACTGTCGGATTAAAATGTACAAATGTTTCCTCTCCTGGAGAAAGACTGCTACACTACAACGTACATGGTGCATAATAATGAGAAGTGAATGTGCGGACCCCCAGACGGACCCTCAGATTCAGTATGAGTCTGAAACACAGAGGCTTGTTTGCACTGAGATGAGCTGAGGTGCCATCAGTGGTTAATGGTCCTCCTCTCTCCTCAGGAAACATCGATCTGGTGGACCTGAGCAAGCTGAACCAGATGGACGAGTCCCTGAAGCGGGCCAAGGGCTCTATGGGCGCCAGCGATCTGGACCGGAAGCTGACGGAGCTGAGCGACGTGGCTCGCTCTCAGGAGGATCTCATCAACGACTACGATCGGCAGATCGGCAGATCCGCGCCGACATCAACAACCTGAACGACATCAAGAACACGTTACCGGAGGGCTGCTTCAACACGCCGTCCCTGGAGCGGCCCTAAACCCCCCCCCCCCAATCCCTCACTTTACCAAAACACTTTCACATTTCTGTCAAAGAAGCCAACATTTCAAGTTTTAGTTTTTTTGTAAGAGAAGCAGCAGTTTGTGTTTGGCAGTAGCGTGGTGACGGGAGATGAACTAAGCCGTGCAGAGAGGGAGAAAACCCAGAGCCACAAAGCCCACGTGACTGCACCCGCCAACAGGAACACGTATTACCCATCATGCAACTCTTCCCAGTCTGTCTGCAGCTGCTGGTTCATAACCAGAAAGCACACAGTGAAGGACTCTTCAAAGCCTGCAGTATTTCATTCACCAGCAGAGTGTGTGGTGTGTGTGTGTGTGTTAGAGCAAACACACACTCTGCTGCAGAGGTTATCTTTTACATCCTGTGTGCACAAGACCCTTAGGATAATAACTTTAAAGTATAAATAAATAATGTTGGTATGGTGAAGCCTACATTTACCAGGATGCATTGCGTCACATTCATTTAACGCTGTCATGTGACATAGTTTGACACGAGGAAGGACTACAAAGTCCTTCAGCTTGTAGTTCTTTAAAACTTCCTCTATCTCCTGCTGTAGTTGAACCTGATTGGACGACAGCTTGTGGAGTTGAACCTGATTGGACGACAGCTTGTGGAGTTGAACCTGATTGGACGACAGCTTGTGGAGTTGAAAGTGTTTCTCTCTGTTCCTGTTGTGGGAACTAGAGAACAGAAGTTATGATCTTCTTCCCTCGTGATGTGGACCTGAGTTTAGGGTTAAGGTTATATTCTTCCAAGAGACTATCTTGTGCGTCAAAGAGATGAAACCATTGCATGAGTTTCATCTTCTCTCATCCAGACTGGTTTCAGATGAATGGAGACGTGATCCTTTGGGAAGCAGATCTCCACAGGTTCCCCTCCTCGTGCACACCAGATGTAAAATGATTTCCACGTGTTTCTGAAGCGCCTCTGAAACTCTTGATGTTTAACGCGCTCTCTTCATCCTCCTCTCCTCCTCTCCTCCTTCATCCTCCTCTCCTCCTCCTCCTCTCCTCCTCTCCTCCTCCTCCTCTCCTCCTCTCTTCCTCTCCTCCTCTCCTCCTCCTCTCCTCTCCTCCTCCTCCTCCTCCTCTCCTCCTCCTCCTCCTCCTCCTCCTCCTCCTCCTCTCCTCTCCCTCCTCCTCCTCCTCCTCCTCCTCCTCTCCTCTCCTCCTCCTCTCCTCCTCTCCTCCTCCTCCTCTCCTCTCCTCCTCTCCTCCTCCTCTCCTCCTCCTCTCCTCCTCTCCTCCTCCTCCTCCTCTCCTCCTCTCCTCCTCCTCTCCTCCTCCTCTCCTCCTCTCCTCTCCTCCTCCTCTCCTCCTCCTCTCCTCCTCCTCTCTCCTCTCCTCCTCCTCTCCCTCCTCCTCTCTCCTCCTCCTTCCTCCTCCTCCTCCTCCTCCTCCTCCTCTCCTCCTCTCCTCCTCCTCTCCTCCTCCTCTCCTCTTTCCTCTCCTCCTCCTCTCCTCCTCCTCTCCTCCTCCTCTCCTCCTCTCCTCCTCCTCTCCTCCTCCTCCTCCTCTCCTCCTCCTCCTCTCCTCTCCTCCTCCTCCTCCTCCTCCTCCTCTTCCTCTCCTCCTCCTCCTCCTCCTCTCCTCCTCCTCTTCCTCTCCTCCTCCTCCTCTCCTCTCCTCTCCTCTCCTCCTCCTCCTCCTCCTCTCTCCTCCTCCTCCTCCTCTCCTCCTCTCCTCCTCTCCTCCTCCTCCTCTCCTCTCCTCCCCTCCTCTCCTCTCCTCCTCCTCTCCTCCTCTCCTCCTCCTCCTCTCCTCCTCACTGCTAACACCTGCTTCCAGGCTCAATCCAACACTATGCAACTTTGTACATTTTGCGTAGCGAGAGTTTTATTATCTGATACACTGTGCTAATAATTATTTCAAATGTTATATTTTTGTGTGAATGTTTTTTATCATGACATAGTGAGGAATGTGTTATTTGTGTAAATATATGCTTCAATGATTCAGGAGCGGCTGCTTTTAAGAACTGAGCGATGGCCACCGATCACAATCAATCACCTCCAGGTTCAATATATAAATATCTGTGGTATTATTACTATCATATGCTTGCTTGTATACACGGCTCCGTCGCTGCCTCACAGCGATGCCAATATTTCATTTGTGTTTCTGTTCTCGTGAGTTAACTGAATATTCTCATTTAGTTTTGAGCTTCCAGGACCTCTGTGAACTGACCCGCTCGCCCTCATGGAGACTATAAGCTCGGACACTCGTTGCTATCCTAGTTTTAATTAGTGTTTTTGTGCCTTAATATAAAGTTCAGATGTAATCACGGTCCACTTTTTATCTCACAGAAATGTCCTTGTGCGCTGAAGCAGGGTTTGAATCTAAATCAGGTCCTTATCAGAGAAAAGTGCAGCAGCCAATCAGCAATCATGTCTGCAGCTCACAGAGTCCTGACGTGAACCAGGAGATGTTGAGACCCCAACGTGTGAGATAGACATGTAGAGGAGGGTCTCCAGCTCATAGGAACTGCTGGATGCTAACCTGCATGTCGGGACATTCAAACAAGTAGCACAATTGTGTTAAATAGCATTAATGCAGACCATGGTTTGGCAGATTGGAGTTTATCAAGGATGCTGAGTCCATTTGTGACATTATTAGGATCAAATATTGCAGTTTAGAGTCCCATAAAACTTTCAAATCAACACAGAATTAATAAAAATCAGCCCGAGGGAATTCAAATATGACCTCTTTCTGGTTTTTGTTGGACTATTGTCTGCAAATGCTAATCAACTCACGGTGTCAGTGTCCCAACATCTGCAGGGTATCATCCAGCAGACCCTCCTCTACATGTCTCTCAGAACACTTTGGGGTCTCATCAGGGTCTCTGAGCTGACTGACTCCTCACCAGCCGGAGCCCTGACTGAGATGCCCCACGTGTTCCTCTCCTCCATGGTTCCTCTCCTCCCTCCATCCAGGCTGCAGGAGGTGCAGCACACACACACTGATGTATAAACAGTATTTTAAGTTATAATGTACCACTTCTTTGTCTTGTAACCTGTTGTCTTGGACATGTGTGCTGGCCTGCAGCTCCTTTGAATGTTTCCTGTGAGGACCTGAGCGACCCGTTCACTGCCTGTAAATCCTAACATTTGAATAATAAAGAAACATTACTACAGGAAGCTCCGTGTCAGCGTCTGTTTCATCTTCAACTCAACAGAAAACCATGGTAACGATGGGCGGGAAGTCTTCTTCTGCTTTTGTGGCAGACTACAGCGCCACTTACAGGCCTGGCATATGTACTACAGCGTCTCCAGCGCTTTAGAACGGCAATGGGCGTGGCTGTCTCCTCCTGATTGGTGGAGTTGGCCCAATAGCCGTAGCGCCACCGTCCTGACGTCAGGACAGTGTTCAAATCTGGATCAGTTTTTATCAGATCCGTTGCAGCCCCTTTTTTAGAGATTTGGGTATGGAGGAAAATAGAGAGGGTTGTGTTTTCTGACACTTGGTGAGTTCCCTGGAACACCGGGGACACATATTCATGTAGAAAAGACGTACACAAGTGCATTTTGCATGATAGGTCCCCTTTAAATGAGGAATTTATCTAATTTCATGAGAAAGGATTTTTGATATATATTTTTTTTAATACTAAATGTTCTGACAAATTTACTGAATTCTTAGATGATATTTTCTTATTTTTTATATTTTAATATTTTGGCTTATTTGATAATTGAGCTCATTTCTCTTAAGGATTTTTGTATTTTGGTTTAATTCAAACATTTTGATTAATTTGTATTTTGTTTTTTACCAAGTTCTTTAAAAAAAATGATTAAGTTTTTGTTTGTTTAAAATAATTTAACAAACTCTGTTCCTAAAAGATTTGCTGAATGTATTCATATTAAGGATTTTGCTTATTTTATAACAATTTAGCTTATTTTCTGCTTATTGAAAAGAGTTTTTCTCCGTTTTGAACTAAAGGAATATTAATTTGACATGAATTTAAACATTTGTCTGAATTGATAAGAACGTGTAATTTGAGAGGAAGGGTCTGATATATATGAAGAGGTCAATCAGGTTAGATATAATGAGGGAACATGGAGAAAGACGTATAATGATGAGAACATGTGAATAAATGAAGCCCTGCACACAGACCTGAGATCAGATATCAGAGATCACAGAGATTATTTTCTATGTTCAATCAAATAAACGGTGAAACTCTGCATGCTTTCAGTTTCTTCTGCTCAGCGCTTTCCTTCAGAGGACATCAGCTCTTCAGAACAGATCTGAGAACAGGAAGTCTTTCCCTCAACCTGGTTTTACTGGGAGATATTACTGTGTGAGTCATGAGGAGGGTGTTATTATTAATCTGTATCTACAGCGTCTGACTGATCACCACACATTAAAGAGGCCCTGTCTATTATGGCGCGTTTCCACTACACGGCCTGGCTCGGCCCCGCTCGGTATGGCTAGGCCTCGTTAGGCCAGGCTTACTTCATGCTGCGTTTCCATTACAGTTTAGGAACTGGGGCAGTAACTATAGTAACGCAGTGTAGGCGGAGCCGTGACGTGATCTTCAATGAGAACCCCAGAAAAACAACACAGCCGTTAGCTGTTAGCACTCAGAGCTCACAGCTCCTCATATCTGTTCAGAAACTAGACAAAAGTTAAACAAAAGTGAAACAAGTACAAACCACAGACTGCCTGTGTCATGGAGAATACAGTCGCTGCTTTATTTATGTCTGTATAGGCCGTTGTTGTGAGTGTGGACGGTCGGAGCATATACTGCGTTAGCTTAGCCGATCTCCATTTAGAAAACACGCATTTTAAAAGGTGTTTCGCCTGCCGTCTGTCTGCAGACTTGTCAAAGCATTAATTCATGGTTGTTACTAACCGGTATCAGTATGTTGTTACTTCATCATTTAGAAACGTGTATTACAATTAAATCACGGTCAAATATGTCCATCTTGTTGTAGTTGTAGCCCCCTTGCCAGCGACGCTCTCTCTAGTTTAGCATTCTCAGCCCGACTCAGCCCGGTTGTTGGCCCGCTAAGAACCTCGATTTTATGGGGCCAGAAAAACTAGTATAGTACCCGCTAGCCGGAACTAAGCCAAGTTGAAACGCAACCAAAAACGGGTCGGGCACGGCACGCTTAAAGCGAGCTCCGCGCTGTAGTGGAAATGCGCCATTAGTGGTGTTATTATTAATCTGTATCTACAGCGTCGACACTGACTGATCACCACACATTAACCCTCTGAGACCCACGGGGCCGTATACGATCCGAAATATCACATTGTGTTCAAAGCGTCATAACTTCTCAGCTATTTCAGCCAGAGACATGCCGTGTTTTTCCTCTTAAACTACAGAAACGGCTATAAACAACTCTATTAAGTTTTTCATTGAGAGACGTTTACTTATTTCGGTGAAACGAGTGTGCGTAAAGTTTTAAAAGATGTGGATAGTCACCTTGATTCTGGCGCATTGCTTATCATTTTCTGTTTGTTTGTATAGATCTATTCTCATCCACCATCTTTGTTTGTGACGTAAGAGTCACGTTTCTGAATCGGACACTCTGAGTGGATGCAGTCAAAGCCAATCGGAGTCTGAGTCAGAGGGTTGCCTGTCAGTTCCGTTGTTTTGTGTACTGAAACGAGAACCGGTATAATTCCATGCGCGAAAACAAAATAAAAGTTGGAATACATTCTTTTAGTGTCTTAAAAGTTAAATATCAATATTATGGTTAGCAGCTCTTTTTAACCTGTTTAGCCCTGAACCTGTTTTTTCAGGTCTCAGGCTCGAAAATGACATTCCCAGAAAATGACCATATCTTCCCTTCTAAAAGGGTTAAATTAATAATCTTTATTCTCAAAGTAATGATGAACCTGTGAGTTGGATGTAGAAAAGTCAGAATCAATATAGATGTTTTTTATTTTAAAGAAAATTCAGATTGAACATAGTAAAAAACTGTAAATTATAGTGTCCGTCCAAAAATTATTTTTTACTTATAGTGAAAACTACCCTTGGATGATGGGTTAGTAGACTAAAAGCTTTAGGAATCCAAAGTACAACATATAACTAGAAAATGCATTTCCTGCAGAAAATGCGTGCGAATGCTGTAAACTGTGAACATTGTGTGAATTTAGCTGAAAATGCAGAAAAAGCTGAATATGTTATTAGCTGAATGGTAGCTGCTTTTAGCTACAAAAATGCAGAAAAAGCTTAATATTTAAAAGAAAAGGTTTAAAAAAACATGTATAGCCTTGATGTCCTGAAATAGCTGAATAATGTAATAGTTGAATGGTTTCTGCAGCTGAAAATAGGCTGAAGGAGTTAAATATCAGATGTAAGTAGTAGTGAATGAATTTGTATTAAGATGAGAAAAGAAAGTAAAAAGGCTTGGGAAAGCAGCAGAATATTTGAACTACAAACTTTTGAACTAACTTGATGGTTAATTATCTGTCGCCATGGCAACGGCATTTGATGACACCCCATAATACGCTTAGATGTGTTGATGGCTGCATCGTTACCAAACCTGTGAAGTTTTGGGCCATTTCGAGCATTTTCACTGAAGTTATGAGAAAACCGTGTTTCATGGTGAGCATTGTGTTGCCATGGCAACGGCATTTGAAGAAATCTCAAAACTGTCCCGTAGATGTCTTCACGGCTGGACTGTTAGCACACATGTGAAGTTTGAGCACTTTTTGAACATTTTCATAGGAGTTATACATTACATTAGGAGGTTACATTACTCTCTCTCTTCTCTTGATCACCCTCTCTCTTCTATCGCCCTCTCTCTCTCTCTTGATCGCCCTCTCTCTCTTCTCTTGATCGCCTTCTTCTCTCTTCTCTTGCTCGCCCTCTCTCTTCTCTTGATCGCCCTCTCTCTCTCCTCTTGATCGCCCTCTCTCTCTTCTCTTGATCGCCCTCTCTCTCTCTCTTGATCACCCTCTCACTCTTCTGATCCCTCTCTCTCTCTTGATCGCCCTCTCTCTCCTCTTGATCGCCCTCTCTCTCTCTCTTGATCGCCCTCTCTCTCTTCTCTTGATCGCCCTCTCTCTCTCTCTTGATCGCCCTCTCTCTTCTCTTGATCGCCCTCTCTCTCTTGATCGCCCTCTCTCTCTCTTGATCGCCCTCCTCTCTCCTCTTGATCGCCCTCTCTCTCTCCTCTTGATCGCCCTCTCTCTCTCTCTTGATCGCCCTCTCTCTCTCTCTTGATCACCCTCTCTCTCTTCTCTTATCACCCTCTCTCACTTCTCTTGATGTGTCTGTGAGAGAGAGGGAGTGTGTGTGTGTGTGTGAGAGAGAGAGAGTGAGATTGTTACAGCTCAAATGCATTGCAATGACTTCCATGTTAAAAAAAGACTTTAAAAAGCTGAATATTTTAAAAAGTATAACATATTTTGAAAAAGTTGAAAGTTTCCCCATCATGTGCTGAAAAGGCTGAATAGTTTGATATTTGAATGGTTCCTGCAGCTGAAATTAGGCTGAAGGAGTTAAATAAAGACATTAAATGTAAGTAGTAGTGAATGAATGTTTACAAACACCTGTGTGTGTAAACCCAGAGATGAAAGGTTACCATGGTGACGACTTATGACGATTTACCAACTGCAGCACTGAGTCCCATTAAGAATGCATTGAGGATTATATCTGACAATTTTGCCACCTGTTAAAAACTATGGCTCCTATCAAAAAATACCAGACCGTGAGCATCAGGGAACCCCAATGAACTGATATATGTTGTTTTTTTGGTTTTGTGTGTAAAATGTGGAGATGGGAGCAGTTTGTCTAAAGTGTACTTCTCTCTGTTCTGAAGAAAGTTCCGGAAAGATTTAACATGGGAATCAATTGGGAGCTAGGTGGACTTTTTGTCTCTTCATGCCCTCAAGAGGCATTTTGTTTAATATTTTTCTTAATTTTTTTATTTTCCAACCTAGGAGAGGTTTTCCTACGTTTTTCATGAAAAATATGTCTGAGGAGTGTAGGGTTTGGGAATTATGGCAAGTTTAAAACATTTTTTGAGGAGAATTTGAAGCACCCCTCCACTCTGTTTTGAGATCAAAGCACTCTAGACTTAACGAGCTGCTCCATCCACACTAATGTTAAAATCTGAAGAAAGCCTCTTACCAAGCTCCAAAAAGTTAATTATCTCAAAAGTGTAAAAGATAAAAAATAAAATCAAGTTTGAATAGCTGAAGGTGTTGTGATCATTTGAAAGTTGGAATGAAGTGTCTAGCTGAAAGTATGTGGAAGGAGTAGCATTTGGCGCAAAGTGTAGGAAAAGAGGATTTGAAGGCATCTCCCATTGACTTCAATGTTAAAAAAAAGAGTTTAAAAAGCTGAATATTTCAAAAAGTATAAAATATTTTTAAAAAGTTGAAGGTTTCCCATCGATTCCTGAACAGGCTGAATAGTTTGATATTTGAATGGTTTCTGTAGCTGAAATAAGCTGAAGTTATGGAGAGCCAAAGTATGGTAAAATAAGGGAAGAATAAAGAATTGAAGTACTATAGTGGAATGCTGTGGCACAGCATTCGCACTAATAAAGATTGAAGTACTATAGTGGAATGCTGTGGCACAGCATTCGCACTAATAAAGATTGAAGTACTATAGTGGAATGCTGTGGCACAGCATTCGCACTAATAAGTACCCTGTATCAAGATTGATGCAAAACAGTGACATTTGACCTTTTTAGAGAGGTTTAGCAAGAAAACTCCACCTCTGAGGTGATTTGGGTGGAAATGGGCGTTTTTGCTGTTTCTCTGGAAACCATTGGTCGATTTTCATGATTGACATCTCTTTTGAACCATTAGAGCCAATAGAATCGAAGGGGAATTTCCACATACACACCAACGTTACCATTGAGAAGTGGGGGCTATGCGCACGCAGTTTGCCCAAAGCGAAAGCTATCTTACGCTCTGAAATCTGAAAACGAGTTTTATTGCTCATGGATTATCAGAAATCATTTCTAAGTGACACAGACACATTGGATTAACCATTGGATTAACCTTCAGCAGCGTTTTTATCGTTTTAATGCCATTGAAGACAACTTTTGATCAGACAATGACAAAGGTAAGACATATTGCCGTGTTTGCTACCTAATGCCACGTGTTGTGATGTCTGTTTTTGTTTATAATGTTGCAAGGTCTGATCATGGAGTGATGATACAGATACCTATCGATTCTGTGTAATCTCACGATGCTAATCGATATGTTGGATTTGCATTTACGATAATAAAGGGTTTTATACCGTGAGTTCTGTGCTAACGGCGTCAGCATCTTTTCGCTCAAGGCTAATTCAGAGGCTCAGCATGTCTTGTGTTTTCTTTTGCTAAAATGGTTCATATCATCAGTTAGCTGAGTTTCTTCCCTTTACATGGATATGAAACATTCATAGTTTAAAATATTAAGAAGCCCTCAGACGCTGTTTCCTGCAGATGATGCGTTTTTCCGCCCACCGGCGGGCGGATGGGGTTTAACAGGTTAAAGAAATAAGTAAAAAATTCAACAGCGTCTGACACTGACTGATTACAACACATTAAAGAGGCACTGTCCATTAGTGGTGTTATTATTGATCTGTATCTACAGCGTCTGACTGATCACCACACATGAAAGAGGCCCTGTCTATTAGTGTTGTCCCCTCTCCTGTAGTTAAATAGGTGTTAGTGCATGTTAATGGTCTGCAAAGGCTAACATCCCCCCCACTGCATTGGACTTTGTTTTTATGGTACATGTTTTGATTTATTCCAGAAAATCAAATCATGTCTGAAAATTCTGACTATTTAAAAAAAAATCTCAACCTTTAGATTTTTTTCAGGAAATCTCAAAATGTTGGGACTTTTTCAATAATAATTAAAAAAGTTGTGAAATACTGCCAACACAAACGTAAAGACTGAGTTCCCTGTCCCAGCAGGAAGCCTCGATGCTGCCCCGAATTAATCAGACTTATTCTGAAGATCAAAAGAATTCTGACTTTTCTGAAATTTCAAAATTTAGATTTTTTCCCCCAAAATCATAAAATGTTGACTTTTAAATGAAAATAAAAAAAATTCAGATTTTTGATTTTCCTGATGGAAAGTCGTACATGTTAGAGATATTCACAAAAAAAAAAATGTGTGGAATTATTTGGCGTATTTGCAGATCCGTTTGACATTTGCAAAGTGTTTTTGGTGGAAGGTAATACATTTTATTTTTATAGCGCTTTCTTAAACCCAAAGACGCTTTACATTTGGGGAAGGGTAGACAAACAAGGACAGGCAATAAAACAACAAAAAAACAGAAAAGCAGTCAGGAGGAAGTTGGTTGAGAGGGGGGGGGCTTATGGATATACAGACTTGAAGAGATGGGTTTTGAGGCGGGACTGGAACAGGGTGAGGGACTCAGACTCACGGAGGTCTTGGGGGAGGGAGTTCCAGAGCTTCGGGGCTGCCACAGAGAAGGCTCTGCCCCAAAGCTCCGGAGTTTGGCCTTGGGGATGGAAAGCAAACCGGCTGAGGTGGATCTGAGGGACCGGGGTGGTTGGTAGAGGATGAGGAGGTCAGTGAGGTAGGGGGGGGGGGCAGGTGGTGAGGACCAGGAGTTTGTATTGGAGGTGTTTTATATTTACAATTTACACACAAATATTATTGAGTCGAAGTCCGAGTTATCATAACCTGTGTTCGAGTCCAAGTCCAAGTCACCCAAGAAGAGTCCGAGTCACAAGTCTTCATGTCTTCATCTTAGTGGATATATGTGTTGAAATGTAGCTTGAAATAAAAACAGTGCGCCGGTGCGAGGAGACAGTTGGGTTTATTTAAAGTCTTTTACTCACAAAGCAGCTCCTCCACAGCGCCTCACATTCATTAATATCTTTATTTCAAATACATTTTGTAAATGCAACATGAAAAGCACAATCACACGGAAAATAGACGTCTCTCTGAAGCCTGCTTTCATAAAAACAGCCTTTGTATTGAATTTTTTTAAATCCCTTTAGGAACAAAACGATGTGTAGAAAAACTGGACAGGAAGTTACTTACAGTGCTGCGTCCTGATTGGTCAGTTGTCACTCTCTGCTCTCTGATTGGCTCTCAGATTACAGGTGTGAAGCCAAAGAATAAAACCCCTCAGGAACTTGAACTCACACACTCTGAAGACAAAGGGTTAATAAAAGAGACGCTTTCAGCTCTAACGTTATTCTAAACACAAACGACAGAAAACAGGCAGAAGTCATGGATTTACGTCCCGAGCTTTAAATGTGAATATTATGGGATGTTATTCCCTCCTATGGTTCTAGACTCATCCGGGGGTTAGAACAGCTGGTCCGGAAAGACGTCCCGGTTCCCTCCGTGGATCCATTTCAGCAGAGGAACCCATGATGGAGATCCAGCTGAAGCTGCGTCTCTGATCTGAAGACAGGAGGCCGAGACTCTGGGGCTCTTCAGAGACTCAAGGGCTCTTCAGAGACTCAAGGGCTCTTCAGAGACTCAGGGGCTCTTCAGAGACTCTGGGGCTCTTCAGAGACTCGAGGGATCTTCAGAGACTCGAGGGCTCTTCAGAGACTCAAGGGCTCTTCAGAGACTCAAGGGCTTTCAGAGACTCGAGGGCCTCTTCAGAGACTCAAGGGATCTTCAGAGACTCAAGGGCTTTCAGAGACTCGAGGGATCTTCAGAGACTCAAGGGATCTTCAGAGACTCGAGGGCCTTCAGAGACTCAAGGGCTTTCAGAGACTCAAGGGCTCTTCAGAGACTCAAGGGCTTTCAGAGACTCGAGGGCTCTTCAGAGACTCAAGGGATCTTCAGAGACTCAAGGGCTTTCAGAGACTCGAGGGATCTTCAGAGACTCAAGGGATCTTCAGAGACTCGAGGGCCTTCAGAGACTCAAGGGATCTTCAGAGACTCGAGGGATCTTCAGAGACTCGAGGGCTTTCAGAGACTCGAGGGCTCTTCAGAGACTCAAGGATCTTCAGAGACTCAAGGGCTTCAGAGACTCAAGGGATCTTCAGAGACTCAAGGGATCTTCAGAGACTCAAGGGATCTTCAGAGACTCAAGGGATCTTCAGAGACTCAAGGGATTTCAGAGACTCAAGGGATCTTCAGAGACTCAAGGATCTTCAGAGACTCGGGATCTTCAGAGACTCGGGATCTTCAGAGACTCAAGGGATCTTCAGAGACTCAAGGGATCTTCAGAGACTCAGGGATCTTCAGAGACTCGGGATCTTCAGAGACTCGGATCTTCAGAGACTCGGGATCTTCAGAGACTCGGGATCTTCAGAGATCTGGATCTTCAGAGACTCAAGGGATCTTCAGAGACTCAAGGGCCTTCAGAGACTCGAGGGATCTTCAGAGACTCAAGGGATCTTCAGAGACTCAAGGGATCTTCAGAGACTCAAGGGCTTTCAGAGACTCAAGGGATCTCAGAGACTCGAGGGATCTTCAGAGACTCAAGGGCTTTCAGAGACTCAAGGGATCTTCAGAGACTCGAGGGATCTTCAGAGACTCGGGATCTTCAGAGACTCAAGGGATCTTCAGAGACTCAAGGGCTCTTCAGAGACTCAAGGGCTTTCAGAGACTCGAGGGTCTTCAGAGACTCGAGGGATCTTCAGAGACTCGGGATCTTCAGAGACTCAAGGGATCTTCAGAGACTCGAGGGATCTTCAGAGACTCAAGGGCTCTTCAGAGACTCAAGGGCTTTCAGAGACTCGAGGGATCTTCAGAGACTCGAGGGATCTTCAGAGACTCGGGATCTTCAGAGACTCAAGGGCTTTCAGAGACTCAAGGGCTCTTCAGAGACTCAAGGGATCTTCAGAGACTCAAGGGCCTTCAGAGACTCGGGATCTTCAGAGACTCGGGATCTTCAGAGACTCAAGGGATCTTCAGAGACTCAAGGGCTTTCAGAGACTCAAGGGATCTTCAGAGACTCAAGGGATCTTCAGAGACTCGAGGGCTCTTCAGAGACTCAAGGGCTTTCAGAGACTCGAGGGATCTTCAGAGACTCAAGGGCTCTTCAGAGACTCAAGGGCTTTCAGAGACTCGAGGGATCTTCAGAGACTCGAGGGATCTTCAGAGACTCGGGATCTTCAGAGACTCAAGGGCTTTCAGAGACTCAAGGGCTCTTCAGAGACTCAAGGGCCTTCAGAGACTCGGGATCTTCAGAGACTCGGGATCTTCAGAGACTCAAGGGATCTTCAGAGACTCAAGGGATCTTCAGAGACTCAAGGGATCTTCAGAGACTCGGGATCTTCAGAGACTCGGGATCTTCAGAGACTCGGGATCTTCAGAGACTCTGGATCTTCAGAGACTCAAGGGATCTTCAGAGACTCGAGGGCCTTCAGAGACTCGAGGGATCTTCAGAGACTCAAGGGATCTTCAGAGACTCAAGGGATCTTCAGAGACTCAAGGGATCTTCAGAGACTCAAGGGATCTTCAGAGACTCGGGATCTTCAGAGACTCGGGATCTTCAGAGACTCAAGGCTTTCAGAGACTCAAGGGATCTTCAGAGACTCAAGGGCTTTTCAGAGACTCGAGGGCTCTTCAGAGACTCAAGGGCTTTTCAGACCTTCAGAGGGTTCCTCACTGTTCGTGGTTCTTCGTGGTTCTTCGTGGTTCTCCGTGTTCTCCCAGGTTCCCCAGGACTGTTTGAAAAGAGCTGCAGACGCTGATAAAAAGTGGTTTTAGGGTACGACCCGTCTGTCTGCAGCGACAGGACAGTAACGTGGAGTGGATGCAGGGTCAGTAAGCGAGCAGGGGGTTTGGGGGTTTCTTTTTTTGTATTCTCCGTTAAGTAAAAGAAACAACAGGAAGTAGAGTCCGGAGAGGAAGAGAACCCCGAAAATATTCAAGCAGGAAGCGAACAGACAAACCTGCGTTGGCCTCGGAGGGCGAGAAGCTAAAACTGCTACGAACAAATCACAAACACCAGATTTCATTTTTTTTGTTAATATCTGCGACCTCTTGACGCTAATGCTATCGCTACGTTTTTTTGTGTTTTTTTTTAACATGTCAGCCATCTGTCTCTCGGACTGCTTTCCTCCCTGTGACCTCAGAGTCTTCCCCCCCCCCTCAGAACTCTTCATTGGGGGGGGGGGGGGCTGGGTGTTTCAGGCTCAAAAAGTCCAACTATGGCAAATATACTGACTGATATATTTATATAGCCGACCCCCGCCCGGCCCGTCCGTCCGTCCTCCTTCTCAGCAATGAAAATGAATAAAGAGATCAGAAAGTCTATGTTGACCCCCCTCCTGGTGCCTCACCTGACCCCCCCCCCCCCTTCTGCCCCCCCCCCCCCTCACACACCTCACGTCAATCTGCGGCGGCTGAGACGCTAAAAACAGGCGCTCAACCGGACCTGTCGACGCCCACAAGGTTTTTTATTTATTTTTCTGTGAGGGAGGAATCTGTCCTTAACAGGGGAGTACGGGGGGTCTCTGATGGTGAGTTGGGGGTTACAATGGTGAGTTCTGGGGTTACAATGGTGAGTTTTGGGGGCGAATATGTTCCTCAATGTTCATATTTCCGCCCTCTGGTCCTCGGTCCTCGTGGGGCTCCTCGCCTCCCCAGCCTCCCACCTTTTCTCTCGCTTTAAGGTTTAATTTCCCATTTTTGAGTTGGAGCTGGTTTGGGTCAAACTGGGCGGTTCTCTCTCCTCCCGTCGGGTGCGTTGGATGCGACTCTCGGCGCCGCCCGGCTGGGTTTCAGTGCGGCGGGTTCATGGCGCCGCGCTGCTTCTGCTTCTGCTGCTGGAGGAGCTGCTCCAGAGCCGAGGGGCCCGTCTGCAGCATGGAGCCGGACCAGATGGACTGAGGGGGGACACACGTTAGCATGTTAGCATGGAGCTAAAGGTTCACTACAACACAATAAAGAACTACAAGAATGTGTGTGAGTGAATGAGTGAGTGAGTGAGTGAGTGAGTGAGTGAGTGAGTGTGTGAGTGTGTGAGTGAGTGAGTGAGTGTGTGAGCGAGTGAGTGAGTGAGTGAGTGTGTGAGTGAGCGAGTGAGTGAGCGAGTGAGTGTGAGCGAGTGAGTGTGTGAGCGAGTGATGAGTGTGTGTGCGTGTGAGTGAGTGAGTGAGCGAGCGAGTGAGCGAGTGTGTGAGTGTGTGTGTGAGTGAGTGAGTGTGCGAGTGAGTGAGTGAGCGAGCGAGTGAGTGAGCGAGTGTGCGAGTGAGTGAGTGAGTGAGCGAGCGAGTGAGCGAGCGAGTGTGCGAGTGAGCGAGCGAGTGAGTGTGTGAGTGAGTGTGTGAGTGAGTGTGCGAGTGAGTGAGCAAGTGAGCGAGCGAGTGAGTGTGCGAGTGAGTGAGCGAGTGAGTGTGTGAGTGAGTGAGTGTGTGTGTGAGTGAGTGAGTGAGTGTGCGAGTGAGTGAGTGAGCGAGCGTGCGAGTGTGCGAGTGAGTGAGTGAGTGAGTGTGAGTGAGTGTGAGTGAGTGAGTGAGCGTGCGAGTGAGTGAGCGAGTGAGCGAGTGAGCGAGTGAGTGAGCGAGTGAGCGAGTGAGTGAGCGAGTGTGAGTGAGCGAGTGAGTGAGTGAGCGAGTGAGTGTGCGAGCGTGCGAGCGAGTGAGTGTGTGAGTGAGTGAGTGAGCGAGTGAGTGAGCGAGTGTGTGAGCGAGTGAGCGAGCGAGCGAGCGAGTGAGTGAGCGAGTGAGCGAGTGAGCGAGTGTGCGAGTGTGTGAGTGAGTGTGTGAGTGAGTGTGCGAGTGAGTGAGTGAGCGAGTGAGTGAGCGAGTGTGTGAGCGAGTGAGCGAGCGAGCGAGCGAGTGAGTGAGCGAGTGAGCGAGTGTGCGAGTGTGTGAGTGAGTGTGTGAGTGAGTGAGCGTGCGAGTGAGCGAGTGAGTGAGCGAGTGAGCGAGTGAGTGAGCGAGTGTGAGTGAGCGAGTGAGCGAGTGAGCGAGTGAGCGAGTGAGTGTGCGAGTGAGCGAGTGAGTGAGTGAGCGAGTGAGTGAGTGTGCGAGTGAGCGAGCGAGTGAGCGAGCGAGCGAGCGTGCGAGCGAGTGAGTGTGTGAGTGAGTGAGTGAGCGAGTGAGTGAGCGAGTGTGTGAGCGAGTGAGCGGCGAGCGAGTGAGTGGTGTGCGAGTGAGTGAGCGAGTGAGTGAGTGAGCGAGTGAGTGTGTGAGTGAGTGAGTGTGCGAGTGAGTGAGCGAGTGAGTGTGTGAGTGAGTGAGTGTGTGGTGAGTGAGTGAGTGAGTGGCGAGTGAGTGTGCGAGTGAGCGAGCGAGTGAGCGCGTGTGTGAGCGAGTGAGCGAGCGAGCGAGTGAGTGAGTGTGCGAGTGAGTGAGTGTGCGAGTGAGTGAGCGAGTGAGTGTGAGTGAGTGAGTGTGCGAGTGAGTGAGCGAGTGAGTGTGTGAGTGAGTGATGTGTGTGTGAGTGAGTGAGTGATGAGCGAGTGAGTGTGCGAGTGAGCGAGCGAGTGAGCGAGTGTGTGAGCGAGTGAGCGAGCGAGCGAGTGAGTGAGTGTGCGAGTGAGTGAGCGAGTGAGTGTGTGAGTGAGTGAGTGAGTGTGTGTGTGAGTGAGTGTGTGAGTGTGTGTGTGAGTGTGTGAGTGTGTGAGTGTGTGAGCGAGTGAGTGTCTATGGACCTTGAGGCTGTCGAGCACACTGTGGACGACTCCTCCATCGAGACTCCTGATTGGCCCAGGAGCTGCCGGGGGGTGGGGCCTGATGCCAGCTGCTGTCGGACCCCGAGAGGCCGGCGCTGGCAGGAAGTCCAGTCCGAACCCTGAAGAACAGAAACACATCAGAACCAAGACTCACATCAGAACCAAACATATAATAACCAACACACTCTGAACCCTGTAACCCCTGAACCCTGTACCCTGAACTATGTAACCCCTGAACCCTGTAACCCCTGTATCCTGAACCCTGTAACCCCTGAACTCTGTAACCCCTGAACCCTGTAACCGCTGACCCTGAAACCCATGAATCCTGAAACCCATGAACCCCTGTAACTCCTGAACCCTGTAACCCCTGAACTCTGTAACCCCTGTACCCTGACCCTGTAACCGCTGACCCTGAAACCCATGAACCCTGTAACCCATGAACCCTGTAACCCCTGAACCCTGTAACCCCTGAACTCTGTAACCCCTGTACCCTGAACCCTGTAACCGCTGAACCCCATGAACCCTGAACCCATGAACCCTGTAACCCCTGAACCCTGTAACCGCTGAACCCTGAAACCCTGAATCCTGAAACCCATGAATCCTGAAACCCATGAACCCTGTAACCCCTGAACCCTGTAACCGCTGTACCCTGTAACCCCTCAACCCTGTAACCCCTCAACCCTGTAACCCCTGAACCCTGTAACCCCTGAACTCTGTAACCCCTGAAGCCTGGAACCCCTAAACCCTGAACTCTGTAACCCCTTAAGCCTGTAACCCCTGAACCCTGTAACCTCTGAACCCTGTAACCCCTGAACCCTGTAACCCCTGAACCCTGTAACCCCTGTAACCCCTGTAACCCTGTACCCTGAAACCCATGAACCCTGTAACCTGCCTGAACTCTGTAACCCCTGTAACCCCAGAAACCCGGACCCCCCCCCCCCCCCCTCACCGGTCTTGTCGGCCTTCCAGCGGTCCACTACCCTGCGGTCCCGGCTGTCCGGAGTGCCGATGGGCCCGAATTAGAGAAGGGCATGCTCCGTGGTTGTGGTGGGGGGGGAGGAGGGCAGGCTGCTGGGGTTGAGGAGTGGGGGGACTGGCTGGCAGGGGTGGAGTGATCTGTCAACAACAACAAAAACAACAACATCAGATGCCCTGTGACCCTTTATTCGACAGGGACAGTGCACATTGAGTCAGCCAACAGGCTCTCTCTCATCTGCAGTCCCTGGCAGACCCTGTGACCGTCACCCTGCTGATTCAAAGGGTTCTGACTCTCTGACGCACCTGAGCTGGCGGGGAGGGAGGGGGACCAGGGCGTGCCCTCGAACAGGGAGTAGAGCGACGGCTCCTGGTGCATCATGGGAGCTTCGGGCTTGGAGCTGGGAGGCAGCTCTTCCCGTACGCCTGACTGAAGATGCTGTTCTGGTTGTACTCCTGCACACAGGGGTCACACAGAGGGTCACTCAGAGGGTCACACAGAGGGTCACACAGAGGGTCACTCAGAGGGTCACACAGAGGGTCACACAGAGGGTCACTCAGAGGGTCACTCAGAGGGTCACACAGAGGGTCACACAGAGGGTCACTCAGGGGTCACTCAGAGGGTCACTCAGAGGGTCACACACAGGTCACTCAGAGGGTCACTCAGAGGGTCACACACAGGGTCACTCAGAGGGTCACACAGAGGGTCACACAGAGGGTCACTCAGAGGGTCACTCAGAGGGTCACACAGAGGGTCACACAGAGGGTCACACAGAGGGTCACTCAGAGGGTCACTCAGAGGGTCACTCAGAGGGTCACACACAGGGTCACTCAGAGGGTCACTCAGAGGTCACACAGAGGGTCACACAGAGGGTCACTCAGAGGGTCACTCAGAGGGTCACACAGAGGGTCACTCAGAGGGTCACACAGAGGTCACTCAGAGGGTCACACACAGGGTCACTCAGAGGGTCACTCAGAGGGTCAGATGGTCACACACAGGGTCACTCAGAGGGTCACTCAGAGGGTCACACACAGGGTCACTCAGAGGGTCACACAGAGGGTCACTCAGAGGGTCACTCAGAGGGTCACACAGAGGGTCACTCAGAGGGTCACTCAGAGGGTCCACAGAGGGTCACTCAGAGGGTCACACACAGGGTCACTCAGAGGGTCACTCAGAGGGTCAGATGGTCACACACAGGGTCACTCAGAGGGTCACTCAGAGGGTCACACAGAGGGTCACACACAGGGTCACTCAGAGGGTCACTCAGAGGGTCAGATGGTCACACACAGGGTCACTCAGAGGGTCACTCAGAGGGTCACTCAGAGGGTCACACAGAGGGTCACACAGAGGGTCACTCAGAGGGTCAGATGGTCACACACAGGGTCACTCAGAGGTCACTCAGAGGTCACACAGAGGGTCACACAGGGGTCACTCAGAGGTCACACAACAGCTGCTTTATATAACCCCACATTATATTACATCACTGGAACAAGTGTGTGTGTGTTTGTGTGCATGTGTTGTGAGTGTGTTAATGTGTGTGTGTGTGTGGTATTGTGTTGTGTGTATGAGAGTATGTGTGTGTGTGTGTGTGTTTGTATGTGCGTGTGTTTGTATGTGTGTGTGTTTGTATGTGTGTGTGTGTGTGTGTGTGTTAATGGTGTGTGTGTTTATGTTTGTATGTGAGTGTGGTATTGTGTGTGTGTTTGTATGTGTGTGTGTGTGTGTTAATGTGTGTGTGTGTGTGTGTGTATGTTTGTATGTGAGTGTGGTATTGTGTGAGTGTGTTAATGTGTGTGTGTGTGTGTTTTGTATTGTGTGTGTGTTAATGTGTGTGTGTATGTTTGTATGTGGTGTGGTATTGTGTGAGTGTGTTAATGTGTGTGTGTGTTAATGGTGTGTGTGTTTAATGTGTGTGTGTGTGAGTGTGTTAATCTGACCTGCATGGGAACCCAGACATAGGCAGCAAAGAAGATGATTGGCCGACGACCTCGGGGCCGCTCTCCATCCGGTTCTGATTGGGACAACACACACACCATTAATAACACACACACACACACACACACACACACACACATTAATAACACACACACACCACACACACACACACTGGAGAGCTGAGCTGCATCTGTGTATGGAGAGACTCAGCACGATGAGTCCTAAACCCTGACATGTTTGTGGTTCTCCTGAAACCAGGTCTGTGGTGAAGACTTGAACGTATTGTTCTACGTCAGTAAAGACCCCCTCACGTCAGTAAAGACCCACTGGTTACTACCAAGTGTCTGAATGAGCTGGTTCCAGATGGGGCTGAATGAGATGGTGGGGGGGGGGGGGGTGGCTACATACAAATATGTTGGGTCCAGGCGCAGAGCTAAGAGGACCGGCCAACGCCTGGAAGAAATCAGGAGGCTTAGAAAACGCCAGCTCTTCCTCTTCCTCAAAATCTGCTAGAGTTTTGAACAGGTCAGGAGGAAGACGAGGAGAACTCTTGTTGTCCTGCTGAGAGGAAGAGGAAGGAGATCAAAGTGAAGAAGAAGAAGAGGGAAAAGCGAGAGGAAGAAAGCAAGCCGTAAGACCGAGGTGGAAAGAAGGGAATGGTCTTTCCCACCAAACCAGCTGCACGCGTTTCTGTCTCCGTCGTGTTTCACATCATGATTCTACTTGTTATCGTCTGACATGGCAACCTGTGCTGATTCTACTTGTTATCGTCTGACATGGCAACCTGAGCTGATTCTACTTGTTATCGTCTGACATGGCAACCTGTGCTGATTCCACCTGATCAACACAGGTCAACTACTCAAATTAAACACAGGAAAACTCTTCCAAACGTAAGTGTCTCTTCATAAGTGGAGGTAACAGCGACCAGGCGGGTATTGAAAGTAGGGTCAGCAGGTGGAACTGGGCACGAGCTCCCAGCTGGCCGTGGAGCCGGCTTGGTGGGGAAGGGGCTACAGAGCAGTGATGACGGTTGTCTGTAGTCTCAACCACAGACCTTAGTTCAGATATCCTATGGAGAGATCCCATTGGCTCTGAGACCAGGGAACAGGAAGTGGAGAAATGCTGACTCACTTCCTGGTTATAGGACTCATCACTGCACCACTCTATAGAGGAGACGGACTCACCTCAAACGGGGGTCCGCGGGCCCCTGTTGGCCCTCCTGCTCGGAGCACATCCCCCCCGGCGGGGCCCTCTTCATGCGGTCGGCCATCACTGCCACCCCTCTCCCATCCTGTAGGACGGCTCCCAGTAGAAGTCCTGCATCTTCACGCTGGGGAACTTCATCTTCTTGTCCATGGAGAGCTGCGGGGGGGGGGCGGGGGGCTGCAGCTGGTGCTCGTACATCTTCAGGGGGTCGGGGGTCATGTAGAAGCCCTGCTGGGGGGGGGCGGCTGCTTCATGGACATCTGCATCGGAGACAGATTCTGCAGCGCCGCCTGGGCCTGAGACCACATCTGAGCGGCTGCTCCTGCATGTACTACACACACACACACACACACACACACACACACACACACACACACACACACACACACCCACACACACACACACACACACACACACACACACACACACACACACACACACACACACACACCACACACACCACACACACACCACACCACACACACACACACACACACACACACACACACACACCACACACACAACACACCACACACCACACACACACACACACCAGTGAGTACAGTTGACCTTAACGCCCGGGGTCTCGCCCGCTTCACTGTATGATTGACCTCACTGACCTGCTGCAGCCCTGGGTGGTGGGGGGGGCTCTTCCCCATCTGCTGCCCCCCTGGTTTGGTGGGGCTCTGCTGCTGCTGGTGGTTCTGGTTCTGGTTCATGGCCTGGACCTGCAGCTGCTGTTGCCCCCCGAGGCTCCTGGTCCCTGAGGGGGTCCTGAGGGTCTCTGCTGGCTGTAAGGGATGTGAGACGGCTTCCCACCCCCCTGGACCCCCTGCTGGCTGAGCACCCCCGCTTGCAGGAAGGGGGGCACGGAGACCCCGGAGGAGAAGGTGAAGCCGGGGTTCACCTGCAGACCAGGGAAGCCCCCGGGGGGGGGATCACATAGGCAGAGGGGGGGAAACCTGCAGGGGAGAAGAGGGGAGGAGTGTTGGGATTATTACTGTTATATTCAACATACTTTTAACACGTGTATTACAATTACGTCACTGTGTGTGTGTGTGTGTGTGGTGTGTGTGTGTGTGTTGTGTGTGTTGTGTGTATGTGTGTGTGTGTGTGTTTGCGTGTGTGTGTGTGTGTTTGCGTGTGTGTGTGTGTGTTTGCATGTGTGTGTGTATGCGACAGTGTGTGTGTATGTGACAGTGTGTGTGTTTGCGTGTGTGTGTGTGTGTGTGTTTGCGTGTGTGTGTGTGTGTGTTTGCGTGTGTGTGTGTGTGTGTGTGTGTTTGCGTGTGTGTGTGTGTGTTTGCGTGTGTGTGTATACGACAGTGTGTGTGTTTGCGTGTGTGTGTGTGTGTTTGCTTGGTGTGTGTGTGTGTGTGTTGTGTGTGTTTGCGTGTGTGTGTTGTGTGTTTGCGTGTGTGTGTGTTTGCGTGTGTGTGTTTGCGTGTGTGTGTGTGTGTGAGTGTGTGTGCATGTGACAGTGTGTGTGTGTGACAGTGTGTGTGACAGTGTGTGTGTGTGTGGTTGTCTATGTGCGTGTGTGTATGTGCATGTGACAGTGTGTGTGTGTGACAGTGTGTGTGACAGTGTGTGTGTGTGTGTTTGCGTGTGTGTGTTTGCGTGTGAGTGTGTGTGTATGCGACAGTGTGTGTGTGCATGTGACAGTGTGGTGTGTGTGACAGTGTGTGTGACAGTGTGTGTGTGTGGTTGTCTATGTGCGTGTGTGTGTGACAGTGTGTGTGTGTATGCGACAGTGTGTGTGTGTGTGACAGTGTGTGTGTGTGTGGTTGTCTCTATGTGCATGTGTGTGTGTATGCGACAGTGTGTGTGTGTGTGTGTGGTTGTCTCTATGCGTGTGTGTGTTGTGTTGTGTGTGACAGTGTGTGTGTGACAGTGTGTGTGTGACAGTGTGTGTGTGGTTGTCTCTATGTGCATGTGTGTGTGTGTATGCGACAGTGTGTGTGTGTGTTGTCTCTATGTGTGTGTGTGTGTGTGTGTGTGTGTGTGTGTGTGTGTATGCGACAGTGTGTGTGTGGTTGTCTCTATGTGTGTGTGTGTGTGTGTGTGTGTGTGTGTGTGTGTGTGTGTGTGTGTGTGTGTGTGTGTGGTTGTCTATGTGCATGTGTGTGTGTGTGTGTGTGTGTACCAGGTCTGCTGGGTAGGGGGGGAAGGCTCCTGGATGGTGGATGGGGATGAACTGAGTCTGGGTCTGGGTCTGAGTTTGAGTGACAGGTGTCTTCTTGGCCTCGGACACCGGAGTCTTCCTCAGCTCCGTCTGAGCCTTCACCTGAAGACATGGACGACAGTTAGAGCAGCAGCGCAGAGGACAGGCAGAGGACATGGAGAGGACAGGCAGAGGACATGGAGAGGACAGCAGAGGACAGGCAGAGGACATGGAGAGGACAGGCAGAGACATGGAGAGGACAGGCAAGGACAGGCAGAGGACATGGAGAGGACAGGCAGAGGACATGGAGAGGACAGGCAGAGGACATGGAGAGGACATGGAGAGGACAGGCAGAGGACAGGCAGAGGACATGGAGAGGACAGGCAGGACATGGAGAGGACAGGCAGAGGACATGGAGAGGACAGGCAGAGACATGGAGAGGACAGGCAGAGGACAGGCAGAGGACATGGAGAGGACATGGAGAGGACAGGCAGAGGACAGGCAGAGGACATGGAGAGGACAGGCAGAGGACATGGAGAGGACAGGCAGAGGACATGGAGAGGACAGGCAGAGACATGGAGAGGACATGGAGAGGACAGGCAGAGGACATGGAGAGGACATGGAGAGGACAGGCAGGGACAGGCAGAGACAGGCAGAGGACAGGCAGAGGACATGGAGACAGGCAGAGGACAGGCAGAGGACATGGAGAGGACAGGCAGAGGACATGGAGAGGACATGGAGAGGACAGGCAGAGGACAGGCAGAGGACATGGAGAGGACAGGCAGAGGACATGGAGAGGACATGGAGAGGACAGGCAGAGGACAGGCAGAGGACATGGAGAGGACATGGAGAGGACAGGCAGAGGACAGGCAGAGACAGGCAGAGGACAGGCAGAGGACATGGAGAGGACAGGCAGAGGACAGGCAGAGGACATGGAGAGGACATGGAGAGGACATGGAGAGGACATGGAGAGGACAGGCAGAGGACAGGCAGAGGACATGGAGAGGACAGGCAGAGGACAGGCAGAGGACATGGAGAGGACAGGCAGAGGACATGGAGAGGACATGGAGAGGACAGGCAGAGGACATGGAGAGGACAGGCAGAGGAACACTCATAACTCAGCTAAATGCTGCCGTGACTAAACTCCATATCATGTTCCAAACCACATGAAGGATTCTCTCTGAAACAGTATGGAGCTCAACTCTTCTCTCTCAGGTTTACCACAAGGTACTTCCTTTTCATTTCCTGCTCTCTCCAGTACAGGTTAGCTCTGAGTGTTAGCATGCTAATGTAAACACAGACCATATTACTTCCAGAACACGTCTCATTGTTTCTGACAGCAACGTTTCTGATATATAGTTAAACATCACAGGAGGTACGCACAAAACATTATTTATCTATATTTTTCTGAAAATTCTGACTTTTTTTCTGAAAATCTGAAAATTCTGACTTTTTTCTCAAAATCTGAAAATTCTGACTTTTTTCTGAAAATCTGAAAATCCTGACTTTTTCTGAAAATCTGAAAATTCTGACTTTTTTCTCAAAATCTGAAAATTCTGACTTTTTCTGAAAATCTGAAAATTCTGACTTTTTTCTGAAAATCTGAAAATTCTGACTTTTTTCTCAAAATCTGAAATTCTGACTTTTTTTCTCAAATCTGAAATTCTGACTTTTTTCTCAAAATCTGAAAATTCTGACTTTTTCTCAAAATCTGAAAATTCTGCCTTTTTTCTCAAAATCTGAAAATTCTGACTTTTTCCCTCAAATTCTGACTTTTTCCCTCAAATTCTGACTTTTTCAGAAATCTCAAATTCTGACTTTTTTCCCTCAATTCTGACTTTTTTCTCAAATCTAAAATTCTGCTTTCTTTCCTCAATCTCCCCTCTCCCTCCTCCCATTCTGTGTTTAATTGTATTCCCCTAAAAGGTTTCCAGGACTTGTTGGAACCTCCCTAACTTGTGAAAGGTATTAGACGCGTTCACACCGGAGTACTTTTCCCGTTTAGTTCCGATAGTGCCTGGAATGTTGCGTTCACACCAAAAAGAGAACTTAGTTCCAAAGAACTTTTACCCCCATTGTTAGTGCCTGCTAGAGAGGTGGGACTATCCTGGGGAGAAAGAAGTACCAATTTAGATTGGCTGGGCGAATTGCAAACCACGCCCCGTAAAAGTTTTGTGAAGCCGCCATTGTATTTGCTGGCATTAGCATTATTAGCATTAGCCCCGCGCACCAACGGAGAGAGAATAACTGAATGCTGGGAGTCCCAGCAGCTTCTCATGGGGGTACTAAGTGCCGGGCACTAAGTACGGCAAAGTACTTGGTGTGAAAGCGGCTATTGTAAGACTTAAAGAGTGTTCGCACCTGTTTCCCGGCGTCGGCTGTTTTCTCGTGCGGGGCTTTCTTCATCTCGCTCTTCCTCTTGCCGTCTCTCTCTCTCTTCGGCTCCGTTTTTCCCAGCAGCAACCCCGTTCCCCTTGTTGAAGTCTCGCCTCTCCTTCCCGCTGTCCTTCAGCTGCTGACTGCGACTCGGCTCTCGGGGTTTGATGTTTTCCTTGAAGGTGACAACGGGCCGCTCTCCGCCGTCGGGCCACGAGCTCTGCGTCTTCCCCGCTGACAGCACAGACTTCAAACCGGAGTTCCCTAACCCGTCGTTGGGCTGCTGCTCGGCGTTAGACGACTCCTGAAGAACCGGCACCTCCTTCTCTTTCTCCAGCGGCTCCTCGATGGCCTGCTCGGGGATATCGGTGATGAGAGGAGAGACCATCTTCACTCACGCTGCACTGGATCAAACTGCAGAGAGGAGGCAAGTTTAATGCAAGGTCATCAGGTTTTAAGCGGTCACCATTGGGTGTTATTCACTGTGTCCTATTTCCTAGGGCCGAAGTGGTGTTCGTATACATTGGGCTATAAAGGAACTACAGCAAGGTCACATGACTTCACGTCACCACCGCTAAGCTAAAGGTGGCTAATGTTGGGCTATAAAGGAACTACAGCACGGTCACATGACTTCACGTCACCACCGCTAAGCTAAAGGAGGCTAATGTTGGGCTATAAAGGAACTACAGCACGGTCACATGACTTCACGTCACCACCGCTAGCTAAAGGTGGCTAATGTTGGGCTATAAAGGAACTACAGCAAGGTCACATGACTTCACGTCACCACCACGCTAAGCTAAAGGAGGCTAATGTTGGGCTATAAAGGAACTACAGCAAGGTCACATGACTTCAGGTCACCACCGCTAAGCTAACGGAGGCTAATGTTGGGCTATAAAGGAACTATAGCACGGTCACATGACTTCACGTCCCACCGCTAAGCTAAAGGAGGCTAATGTTGGGCTATAAAGGAACTACAGCACTGTCACATGACTTCAGGTCACCACCGCTAAGCTAAAGGAGGCTAATGTTGGGCTATAGAGGAACTACAGCACGGTCACATGACTTCAGGTCACCACCGCTAAGCTAAAGGAGGCTAATGTTGGGCTATAAAGGAACTACAGCAAGGTCACATGACTTCACGTCACCACCGCTAAGCTAAAGGTGGCTAATGTTGGGCTATAAAGAACTACAGCAAGGTCACATGACTTCACGTCACCACCGCTAAGCTAAAGGAGGCTAATGTTGGGCTATAAAGGAACTACAGCAAGGTCACATGACTTCAGGTCACCACCGCTAAGCTAAAGGTGGCTAATGTTGGGCTATAAAGGAACTACAGCACGGTCACATGACTTCACGTCACCACCGCTAAGCTAAAGGAGGCTAATGTTGGGCTATAAGGAACTACAGCAAGGTCACATGACTTCACGTCACCACCGCTAAGCTAAAGGAGGCTAATGTTGGGCTATAAAGGAACTACAGCAAGGTCACATGACTTCAGGTCACCACCACTAAGCTAAAGGTGGCTAATGTTGGGCTATAAAGGAACTACAGCACGGTCACATGACTTCACGTCACCACCGCTAAGCTAAAGGTGGCTAATGTTGGGCTATAAAGGAACTACACAGCACGGTCACATGACTTCACGTCACCACCGCTAAGCTAAAGGAGGCTAATGTTGGGCTATAAAGGAACTACAGCACGGTCACATGACTTCACGTCTCCACCGCTAAGCTAAAGGAGGCTAATGTTGGGCTATAAAGGAACTACAGCACGGTCACATGACTTCACGTCACCACCGCTAAGCTAAAGGTGGCTAATGTTGGGCTATAAAGGAACTACAGCACGGTCACATGACTTCACGTCACCACCGCTAAGCTAAAGGTGGCTAATGTCGGGCTATAAAGGAACTACAGCACGGTCACATGACTTCACGTCACCACCGCTAAGCTAAAGGTGGCTAATGTCGGGCTATAAAGGAACTACAGCACGGTCACATGACTTCACGTCACCCCCGCTAAGCTAAAGGAGGCTAATGTCGGGCTATAAAGGAACTACAGCACGGTCACATGACTTCACGTCGCCACCGCTAAGCTAAAGGTGGCTAATGTCGGGCTATAAAGGAACTACAGCTCGGTCACATGACTTCACGTCACCACAGCTAAGCTAAAGGTGGCTAATGTTGGGCTATAAAGGAACTACAGCACAGTCACATGACTTCACGTCACCACCGCTAAGCTAAAGGTGGCTAATGTTGGGCTATAAAGGAACTACAGCACGGTCACATGACTTCACGTCACCACCGCTAAGCTAAAGGTGGCTAATGTTGGGCTATAAAGGAACTACAGCACGGTCACATGACTTCACGTCACCACCGCTAAGCTAAAGGTGGCTAATGTTGGGCTATAAGGAACTACAGCACAGTCACATGACTTCACGTCACCACCGCTAAGCTAAAGGTGGCTAATGTTGGGCTATAAAGGAACTACAGCACAGTCACATGACTTCACGTCACCACCGCTAAGCTAAAGGAGGCTAATGTCGGGCTATAAAGGAACTACAGCACAGTCACATGACTTCACGTCACCACCGCTAAGCTAAAGGTGGCTAATGTTGGGCTATAAAGGAACTACAGCACGGTCACATGACTTCACGTCACCACCTAAGCTAAAGGTGGCTAATGTTGGGCTATAAAGGAACTACAGCACGGTCACATGACTTCACGTCACCACCGCTAAGCTAAAGGTGGCTAATGTTGGGCTATAAAGGAACTACAGCACGGTCACATGACTTCACGTCACCCCCGCTAAGCTAAAGGAGGCTAATGTTGGGCTATAAAGGAACTACAGCACGGTCACATGACTTCACGTCGCCACCGCTAAGCTAAAGGTGGCTAATGTCGGGCTATAAAGGAACTACAGCTCGGTCACATGACTTCACGTCACCACCGCTAAGCTAAAGGTGGCTAATGTCGGGCTATAAAGGAACTACAGCACAGTCACATGACTTCACGTCACCACCGCTAAGCTAAAGGTGGCTAATGTTGGGCTATAAAGGAACTACAGCTCGGTCACATGACTTCACGTCACCACCGCTAAGCTAAAGGTGGCTAATGTCGGGCTATAAAGGAACTACAGCTCGGTCACATGACTTCACGTCACCACCGCTAAGCTAAAGGCGGCTAATGTTGGGCTATAAAGGAACTACAGCACGGTCACATGACTTCACGTCACCACCGCTAAGCTAAAGGAGGCTAATGTTGGGCTATAAAGGAACTACAGCACGGTCACATGACTTCACGTCACCCCCGCTAAGCTAAAGGAGGCTAATGTTGGGCTATAAAGGAACTACAGCACGGTCACATGACTTCACGTCACCACCGCTAAGCTAAAGGTGGCTAATGTTGGGCTATAAAGGAACTACAGCACAGTCACATGACTTCACGTCACCACCGCTAAGCTAAAGGTGGCTAATGTTGGGCTATAAAGGAACTACAGCACAGTCACATGACTTCACGTCACCACCGCTAAGCTAAAGGAGGCTAATGTCGGGCTATAAAGGAACTACAGCACAGTCACATGACTTCACGTCACCACCGCTAAGCTAAAGGTGGCTAATGTTGGCTATAAAGGAACTACAGCACGGTCACATGACTTCACGTCACCCCCGCTAAGCTAAAGGAGGCTAATGTTGGGCTATAAAGGAACTACAGCACGGTCACATGACTTCACGTCGCCACCGCTAAGCTAAAGGTGGCTAATGTCGGCTATAAAGGAACTACAGCTCGGTCACATGACTTCACGTCACCACCGCTAAGCTAAAGGTGGCTAATGTCGGGCTATAAAGGAACTACAGCACAGTCACATGACTTCACGTCACCACCGCTAAGCTAAAGGTGGCTAATGTTGGGCTATAAAGGAACTACAGCTCGGTCACATGACTTCACGTCACCACCGCTAAGCTAAAGGTGGCTAATGTCGGGCTATAAAGGAACTACAGCTCGGTCACATGACTTCACGTCACCACCGCTAAGCTAAAGGCGGCTAATGTTGGGCTATAAAGGAACTACAGCACGGTCACATGACTTCACGTCACCACCGCTAAGCTAAAGGAGGCTAATGTTGGGCTATAAAGGAACTACAGCACGGTCACATGACTTCACGCCACCACCGCTAAGCTAAAGGTGGCTAATGTTGGGCTATAAAGGAACTACAGCACGGTCACATGACTTCACGTCACCACCGCTAAGCTAAAGGAGGCTAATGTTGGGCTATAAAGGAACTACAGCACGGTCACATGACTTCACGTCACCACCGCTAAGCTAAAGGAGGCTAATGTTGGGCTATAAAGGAACTACCAGCACGGTCACATGACTTCACGTCACCACCGCTAAGCTAAAGGTGGCTAATGTTGGGCTATAAAGGAACTACAGCACGGTCACATGACTTCACGTCACCACCGCTAAGCTAAAGGTGGCTAATGTTGGGCTATAAAGGAACTACTACAGCACCATTGGGTGTTATTCACTGCGTGTGCCATAGGGTGTCGCCGCAAAGTGGTTTTAGTATCATAAACGATTGAGATTATTTTCTGACATAATCCAAATCAGATGGAGGAATCCCATTGGACGAGGGAGATGCTGCCTTCAGGGACCAACACAGAAACCAACATCCCTGCCTCCCTGTACTCTGTATACTTAGTTATGATTGTTTATCAGTGTGTGAATAAAGAGTGTCTCTCTCACCCCGGCTGGTTGTCGCGACCCACTTCCCCAGGCTGATGAGCCTCTGGTGGCGGGTCTGCAGCGGCAGCCCGTCCCGGTCCACCAGGATTCCTTGATGTCCTTTAGTGAAGTCCAGGGACCTGAAGCAGCAGCACACATTAACACCCAGGTAACACACACA
Organism: Trematomus loennbergii; assembly: GCA_012861695.1. Classification (NCBI taxonomy): domain Eukaryota; kingdom Metazoa; phylum Chordata; class Actinopteri; order Perciformes; family Nototheniidae; genus Trematomus; species Trematomus loennbergii. Next base: position 77,271 of record JAAOOA010001976.1, read on the forward strand.
CACACACCCAGGAAACTCCTCACATGAACACCCAGGTAACACACACACACACACACACACACAACACACACACACACACACACACACACACACCCACACACACCCACACACACACACACACACACACACACACACACACACCACACACACACACACACACACACACCACACACACAGGAAACTCCTCACATGAACACCCAGGTAACACACACACACACACCCAGGAAACTCCTCACATGAACACCCAGTAACACACACACAC
>JAAOOA010001977.1:0-5000 GCA_012861695.1 Trematomus loennbergii
CTGAATAAATGCAGATTTCCGATAAAATTAAATTAAAAAAGTCAAAATTCTGAAAAAGTCAGATTTCCGAACAGATGTTTTTTTCTGAATACATTTTTTTAAATCTGAAAAAAATTGGTTTCTCAACGTGTATTCTGAGAAAAAAGTGTATTCTGAGAAAAAGTATTCTGAGAAAAAGTCATATTTTTGAAAAAAGTAAATTCTAAGAAAATATTCAGATTTCTGAGAAAAAAGTCAAAATTCAGAAAAAGTCATATTTCTGAGAAAATAGTTAGATTTCCGATTTTCAAGTGAGTCTGAGAAAAAAGTAAATTCTGAGCAATCTGTCAGATTTCAGAGAAAAAAATCATGATTTCTTTCCTTGATGCTAAGGTGTTGCAGATGGTGTTACCTGGCCAGGGTTTTAGCCACGGTGTCGTTGGGACAGGTGACGAAGGCAGCAGAGAGAGAGCCAGGTGTGTACGTCTCAGAGGCCATCGAGAAAAACTCTCACTCCAAACAGTCCTCAGCAGCGGGAGCATCAACACACTCAGGAGCACCGTCTGGGAAGAGGAGGAAGACGAGAGGAAGACGAAGAGGAGGAAGAACAATTACTGCTGTTTAGTAACAAAATAAGTTCCCAAATTGGGATCAATAAAGTATTCATCTATCTGTCTATTGGCAATAGATTGAAAAAGGAGTTGAATCCTCTTCAGAGAGGAATACCCGTTTTAATGTTATAATACAGTATAACACATTAAAGGTATTCATTAATATCATACAAAATAATAAATATATATAAAATACATTTTTATAATGTGCATCTAAGACATATCGCTAGGCTGCTGATTATGGCAAAAAATCATAATCATGATTATTTTGGTCAATAATTGATATCATGATTATTAAATACAATTATTCATTGACTTTGAAAACATCCATTTATTGAACTTTAAAACAAATAATAATTTGAAGAGTATCTTTTTAACTGTTGATTACCCTGAACGTATAATTCAACTGAAAAACCAATACAAACATTAATTAAATAACACATTTAAAGGTGGGGTAGGTAAGTGACGTCAGCGCTCATTTGCCTAATCCTCCCCCAGGGAATTATCCTGTGTCGGCTTTTCAAATTCAAGAGCACTCAAGCTGGTTTCTCCAAAATGACCTACCCCACCTTTAAATAAATAATATCAAAATAATAAATACCAATAAACAAGATCAACAAATATTTTGGAGCGCACTTCCACAGCTACTAAACATATATAAATATGATAAATAAATGAGGACTAAAATGAATTAGATCAAATATGTTGCAGTGCAGTCACAACCTAGCAAAATTGCACAGCCTACATATCGCCCACCTTTATCAACAACGTTCCCAAAATACATTAGAGCAAAGCATGGTGTGTGAGAGACATGTGCATCATGAAACACACACTCACCACAGCTAAAGCTCTCAAGGATCCAGCGGTCAGTGTTTCTGCAGCCAGAGACCCAAAGCGCATCTCCTGAGCGAGACACACACAGAACGGTTCGTAGTAGTTAAGACCCTTTTAGAGATGGTATGGCATGGTTTAGCTGATGGCACTCAGAGATACCATCAGCTAAAATACTCTATTACAAGTAAAGTCCTGCATTCCAAATGTCACTTAAGAAAGAAATCTGCAACATGTACCTAAAGTAAAAACACTAGCATTTCAATGTCTCAATGTGGAGCCAATATACCACTGGGTAAATCAGTAAGATGCTTCGTATTATAATAGATGAACATGTGTCATTTTAAGTGAAGTGGCTGCAAGTCCATGTTTCCCTCTTAAGTTAGTAGAGCATAAAATCGACTTAAAAACTGTATTTAAAGTTATAACTTGAGGCAAATGAACATAGCGGGCCAACATATTCATATAGTCATTGCTCTCAAGTTTCACGTGCGAAAATTGGAAAATATGCACTGAAAGCTGCAGCGTTTGTACAGATACTGGAAGTCATTCCTGCCAATAACTCTATTTCAGTCAGACAACTCACGTGTTACTTGATATGTTTTAGAAGCAGCATATAGTTTGAGTTTGGCGTCAGATTTACAAAGAACATTGAGTGATGATTACATAACTATCCCCCCTGAGCCTACAGTTGGAAGCTGGGGTGGAAGCAGGGTGGAAGCTGAGGGTGGAAGCAGGGGTGGAAGCTGGGGTGGAAGCTGGGGTGGAAGCTGAGGGTGGAAGATGGGGTGGCTGAGGGTGGAAGCTGAGGGTGGAAGCTGAGGGTGGAAGCAGGGGTGAAGCTGGGGTGGAAGCTGAGGGTGGAAGCTGGGGTGGAAGCTGGGGTGGAAGCTGAGGGTGGAAGATGGGGTGGAAGCTGAGGGTGGAAGCTGAGGGTGGAAGCTGAGGTGGAAGCTGGGGTGGAAGCTGGGGTGGAAGCTGGGGTGGAAGATGGGGTGGAAGCTGAGGGTGGAAGCTGGGGTGGAAGCTGGGGTGGAAGCTGGGGTGGAAGCTGGGGTGGAAGCTGAGGTGGAAGCTGGGGTGGAAGCTGAGGTGGAAGCTGGGGTGGAAGCTGGGGTGGAAGCTGGGGTGGAAGATGGGGGTGGAAGCTGAGGGTGGAAGATGGGGTGGAAGCTGAGGGTGGAAGCTGGGTGGAAGCTGGGGTGGAAGCTGAGGGTGGAAGATGGAGTGGAAGCTGAGGTGGAAGCTGAGGGTGGAAGCTGAGGGTGGAAGCTGAGGGTGGAAGCTGGGGTGGAAGCTGGGGTGGAAGCTGGGGTGGAAGCTGAGGGTGGAAGATGGGGTGGAAGCTGGGGGTGGAAGCTGAGGGTGGAAGCTGAGGGTGGAAGATGGGGTGGAAGCTGAGGGTGGAAGCTGGGTGGAAGCTGGGGTGGAAGCTGGGGTGGAAGCTGGGGTGGAAGCTGAGGTGGAAGCTGGGGTGGAAGCTGAGGTGGAAGCTGGGGTGGAAGCTGGGGTGGAAGCTGGGGGTGGAAGATGGGGTGGAAGCTGAGGGTGGAAGCTGGGGTGGAAGCTGGGTGGAAGCTGAGGGTGGAAGATGGGTGGAAGCTGAGGGTGGAAGCTGGGGGTGGAAGCTGGGGGTGGAAGCTGGGGGTGGAAGCTGAGGGTGGAAGCTGAGGGTGGAAGCTGGGGTGGAAGCTGAGGGTGGAAGCTGAGGGTGGAAGCTGGGTGGAAGCTGGGGTGGAAGATGGGTGGAAGCTGGGGTGAAGCTGGGGTGGAAGATGGGGGTGGAAGCTGGGGGTGGAAGCTGGGGTGGAAGCTGGGGTGGAAGCTGGGGTGGAAGCTGGGGTGGAAGCTGGGGTGGAAGCTGAGGTGAAGCTGAGGTGGAAGCTGGGGTGGAAGCTGGGGTGGAAGCTGAGGGGGAAGCTGGGGGTTGAAGCTGGGTGGAAGCTGGGGGTGGAAGCTGAGGGTGGAAGCTGGGGGTTGAAGCTGGGGTGGAAGCTGGGGTGGAAGCTGGGGGTGAAGCTGGGGGTGGACTGAGGGTGGAAGCTGGGGGTGGAAGCTGGGGTGGAAGCTGGGGTGGAAGCTGGGGTGGAAGCTGAGGGTGGAAGCTGGGTGGAAGCTGAGGGTGGAAGCTGGGGTGGAAGCTGAGGGTGGAAGCTGGGGTGGAAGCTGGGGTGGAAGATGGGGTGGAAGCTGGGGTGGAAGCTGGGGTGGAAGCTGAGGTGGAAGATGGGTGGCTGAGGGTGGAAGCTGAGGGTGGAAGCTGGGGTGGAAGCTGGGGTGGAAGCTGGGGTGGAAGATGGGTTGGAAGCTGGGGTGGAAGCTGGGGTGGAAGCTGGGGTGGAAGCTGGGGGTGGAAGCTGGGGGTGGAAGCTGGGGTGGAAGCTGGGTGGAAGCTGGGGTGGAAGCTGGGGTGGAAGCTGGGGGTGGAAGCTGGGGTGGAAGCTGGGGTGGAAGCTGGGGTGGAAGCTGGGGGTGGAAGATGGGGGTGGAAGCTGGGGTGGAAGCTGGGGTGGAAGCTGGGGGTGGAAGATGGGGGTGGAAGCTGGGGTGGAAGCTGGGGGTGGAAGCTGGGGTGGAAGCTGGAGTGGAAGCTGAGGGTGGAAGCTGAGGGTGGAAGCTGGGGGTGGAAGATGGGGGTGGAAGCTGGGGGTGGAAGATGGGGTGGAAGCTGGGGTGGAAGCTGAGGGTGGAAGCTGAGGGGGAAGCTGAGGGTGGAAGCTGGGGTGGAAGCTGGGGTGGAAGCTGAGGGTGGAAGCTGGGGTGGAAGCTGGGGGTGGAAGCTGGGGGTGGAAGATGGGGGTGGAAGCTGGGGGTGGAAGATGGGGGTGGAAGCTGGGGTGGAAGCTGGGGGTGGAAGCTGGGGTGGAAGCTGGGGTGGAAGCTGGGGGTGGAAGCTGAGGGTGGAAGCTGGGGTGGAAGCTGGGGGTGGAAGCTGGGGTGGAAGCTGGGGGTGGAAACTGGGGTGGAAGCTGGGGTGGAAGCTGGGGGTGGAAGCTGGGGTGGAAGATGGGGTGGAAGCTGGGGTGGAAGCTGGGGTGGAAGCTGAGGGTGGAAGCTGAGGGTGGAAGCTGGGGTGGAAGCTGGGGTGGAAGCTGGGGTGGAAGCTGAGGTGGAAGCTGGGGTGGAAGCTGAGGGTGGACGCTGAGGGTGGAAGCTGGGGTGGAAGCTGGGGGTGGAAGATGGGGTGGAAGCTGAGGTGGAAGATGGGGTGGAAGCTGAGGGTGGAAGCTGAGGTGGAAGCTGGGGTGGAAGCTGGGGTGGAAGCTGGGGGGAAGCTGAGGTGGAAGCTGAGGTGGAAGATGGTGTGGAAGCTGGGGGTGGAAGCTGGGGTGGAAGCTGGGGTGGAAGCTGGGGTGGTGGTGGGCAGGCGAGCAGCAGCAACATGAACGTAGCAATAGCAAGTGAACACAGCAGTGGCAGCAGCAGCATGAGCGGGCAGAGGCAGGAAGACCTGGCAGCTTAAATAGAGTTGACTGCTTGAACTAGCTCGCAGGCTTCGCCCCATTTAACAACTAACCTCCGGCTAAAGAGACCTCACAGAGCCTTAGTTTCTTATGTGGCTTTGATAAGTGAACTCCA
>JAAOOA010001977.1:12500-20000 GCA_012861695.1 Trematomus loennbergii
TTAAAGTAGAGACACTACATACTGATATACACCTGAACATCAGCAGGAGAGGACTCTTTAAAGTAGAGACACTACATACTGATATACACCTGAACATCAGCAGGAGAGGACTCTTTAAAGTAGAGACACTACATACTGATATACACCTGAACATCACTGACAGAGAGGAGTCAGCATGTAAAGACATTTTGATTGAGCTCTTGTCTCCATTATCACGGACTTTAAAGGAGGAAGGGGCCGCTTTGGGACGAGAGGAGAGAAGTTCACCTCTGACGGTCTGAGAGACAATACCTCTGAGGACGGAAAATCCACAGCAATTAACCCGTCTGTCATGGCACTCATTCCTGAACTTATCTGCTTATTCACGTTGTACCCATGGCTTAAAGAAGGACAGAACAAGGTTATCTCAGAATCAGAATGGAGTATATTGCCAGGAACGAAAAGGTATGATAAAATCCTGACTGCAGATGCACTTTATTCAAAATTACAAACGTCGTAAAATTGTGAAATCAGTTGAGTTATAATGGAAGCAACCAATGCACAAAAAAACACATTTGTATATGTATCCTCCTTTTATTTTGTCATCTCAAGATCTGTCTTTGTTTTCCCGTTTTATTCTGAAAGGTGTGCACCCCCTAGTTATGTCTGTTTTTACTTCCTGTCTCTGTGTTTCCCTCCTGTTTGATTACTGTGTGATTAGTCTTGCTGCTATTTAAGTTCTGCTTGTCTTTTAGTTGTTGTGAGATCCTTGATGTTGTTCGACGGATTTTGCGTTAAGAGAGTTTATGTTATGTTTTGCTTTGCCTTGTTTGCCTGACCCAGTACGCAAATAAAGGATTGCAACAAATTGTCTTCTGCATTTGGGTCCTATGCACCTTCCCTCCAGCCGTCACACTAAACACACTTCTTCTCCCTGGCCTTCTAGTCAGAGCGGAGCACGACTCCTCACTTTTCCCTATGTTTTTTTTATATATCTGTTGAAATTTATTGTCTTTTATTGTGCTTATAGAAATATGTTTTTATGTGATTGTAGTATTTATTACATGTACAGCACTTTGGCCCGACCAAAAATCGCTTTTAAATGTGCTTTATAAATAAACTTTGATTTGATTTGATTTGACATAAGGTCCTCCTATTAAGTGACATGCATGCAGTGAGTAACATACAGCTTTTTTTAAGAGTTCCAACAATAAAACACTTTGTTAAACACCATTTTGTCCAGGTGATTTCTTCCAGAGGTTGACCTGATAACATCATGAGAACTTGTTCCTATTCCACCTCTCTCCTGCATCAAAGTGTCTGTTGTTTCAAAGGCTTACACTTAAAGGTGGGGTAGTAAGTTTGAGAAACCGGCTTGAGATCGCTAAAATCTGCCACTTCCTTACAGAGCCCCTCCTCCAACACACACGAACGCGCACATGACCAATGAGGGCACGAGATAAGTGTGTGCACAGATGGAAGGCTGACAGGCAGGTAGGCCATCCAGTTATTTTAGCCGGGCCGGCTCAGATGATTGGTCGTGCTTTTTACAGTACTACGGCTTCCACAGATGATATTTTTTATGTATTTTTGTCAAAGCACTTCAGATATTCATTGCTATCGGGATGTTAAGAGCATTCCATGGAATATAACAAAAAGTGTATCTCGAGCCGGTTTCTCAAACTTACCTACCCCACCTTTAATAAAAGCCTAAATAATCTAAATCATGTCTTAAATAAAATACAGAAATGAAATCACAAATTTGCTTCAAGGAGCTTTACAATCCTTACACCTCCTACATCTTTCTTGTTTCCCTTGTGTTGGCCTGAAGTGGAAACTAACCAGTGTTTTACTACAGATGCACATTTTAAAATGTAGAGTGCGTCCTCGATCTTGTGACAAAAAAGCTTTAATGTAAAAGAGAAATCAGAAGCAGGACAGAACTCCAAATACATGTTAATTCATGCATGGATGTTTGAAGCATGAATAAAAAAAGCACGCTGAAAGAAAACGGCGTCTATGCACAAGTTTTAATTTTTGCTTTTGAGGATTCAGAACCCTTCTAAGGATACCGTGCTTCAGAGCGGTGATGTTTTATTTATGCCATGCAAATGAATGATGAAAGCAGGTCAGGAGGCCATGTCTTTTAGTGAAGATGAGAAAATACTGCGAGGAAATAAAAGCAGCTCACTTTTCTAAATAGTTGAGTCGATGTGAAATGACTCTTTTCTAATAAGCTGATAGATTTTTGAAAACATGATCAAAGCCGTAGCGTAGCGTTTTATGCGCTTTAACAAACACCATATTTCTCTCACTCTCATTTCTGCGAGTACACTGAGCATGTTGCTGTTTACGCCTCTGGAAACAGCGGAAATGTATTCAGACGGGGTCAGCTAATGTGAAAACCAAATTGGAATAAACTAGTGTTAGAACAAAGCTGCAGCGTGTAAAGTGTAAGATTGCACAACATAATAAGAGTCTCAGTGTTGTGCTGCACAGATCCAACAGAAAACTCTGACCCAGTTTATTCCAGCGCCTCAGTGATGGTCCAATTTGTTGAGGGTAATTATAGTTATGTCTGAAAATGAATGTGGAAATGATTTATTTAAATTATTCCACTTTAAGTGTTTCCACTGTAAATGAAGGAGGAAGTGGAAAAGCAGAGACACACTTCACTTTGTGTCTTTTTATACAAACATAACAGCTGGACTAACAGATGTGTCTCCATCCACTCTGAGAGGCTCAAACATGTTCACAATCACTGCAACAGAAGATGGGAACATCTTGAAAAGAGCCTCTTTTCATCCGACATTTTCTATTGTTCTCCCTTTGAAAACACATAAACTAGTTTGTCCTCTAGAGCCACAATGAGAATTCAGCATGAAGTGCTATTAAAGAGTCCTCTCCTGCTGATGTTCAGGTGTATATCAGTATGTAGTGTCTCTACTTTAAAGAGTCCTCTCCTGCTGATGTTCAGGTGTATATCAGTATGTAGTGTCTCTACTTTAAAGAGTCCTCTCCTGCTGATGTTCAGGTGTATATCAGTATTAGTAGTCTCTACTTTAAAGAGTCCTCTCCTGCTGATGTTCAGGTGTATATCAGTATGTAGTGTCTCTACTTTAAAGAGTCCTCTCCTGCTGATGTTCAGGTGTATATCAGTATTAGTGTCTCTACTTTAAAGAGTCCTCTCCTGCTGATGTTCAGGTGTATATCAGTATGTAGTGTCTCTACTTTAAAGAGTCCTCTCCTGCTGATGTCTGGTGTATATCAGTATGTAGTGTCTCTACTTTAAAGAGTCCTCTCCTGCTGATGTCCAGGTGTATATCAGTATGTAGTGTCTCTACTTTAAAGAGTCCTCTCCTGCTGATGTTCAGGTGTATATCAGTATGTAGTGTCTCTACTTTAAAGAGTCCTCTCCTGCTGATGTTCAGGTGTATATCAGTATGTAGTGTCTCTACTTTAAAGAGTCCTCTCCTGCTGATGTTCAGGTGTATATCAGTATGTAGTGTCTCTACTTTAAAGAGTCCTCTCCTGCTGATGTTCAGGTGTATATCAGTATGTAGTGTCTGTACTTTAAAGAGTCCTCTCCTGCTGATGTTCAGGTGTATATCAGTATGTAGTGTCTCTACTTTAAAGAGTCCTCTCCTGCTGATGTTCAGGTGTATATCAGTATGTAGTGTCTCTACTTTAAAGAGTCCTCTCCTGCTGATGTTCAGGTGTATATCAGTATGTAGTGTCTCTACTTTAAAGAGTCCTCTCCTGCTGATGTTCAGGTGTATATCAGTATGTAGTGTCTCTACTTTAAAGAGTCCTCTCCTGCTGGTGTTCAGGTGTATATCAGTATGTAGTGTCTCTACTTTAAAGAGTCCTCTCCTGCTGATGTTCAGGTGTATATCAGTATGTATTGTCTCTACTTTAAAGAGTCCTCTCCTGCTGATGTTCAGGTGTATATCAGTATGTAGTGTCTCTACTTTAAAGAGTCCTCTCCTGCTGATGTTCAGGTGTATATCAGTATGTAGTGTCTCTACTTTAAAGAGTCCTCTCCAGCTGATGTTCAGGTGTGGGAGAGAAACACAGGGACTATATAACGCACTACAGGAAAGGGAACACCATATGAAGCAGAATAAGGCCTCTTTTAAATCGTTCTAAAGCTTTACGCTTGTCTCTCTTCGCTCCTCTCCTCCCTCCACGTTGTTAATCCTCCACCTCTTTTCTCTTTGTGTGACTTTGCTGTGGCGTTGGAGCCGAGCGGAGGAGGAACTTGTGAAGTAGGCCAGGTTTCAGCAGGTAACGAGAGGCATTCATGCAGACGGGATGAGAGAAGAAGAGAGGGAAGAGAGGAAAGAGAGGAACAGGACAACCTGGCTTGCCCTCAGGCTACCAGGGGGGAGGAGGGAGAGAGAGGGAGGGAGGGACAAGTGCTAAAGACAGATTCAAATGGGAAAATATGAAGCTAGAAAGATAAGAAGTGAAAACAGTGAGAAAATAAGATTAGGGTAACATTAGCATAAATTAGAAAAAGAGCCTCTTTTCATCAGACCTGAAGACATCTTCTATTATTCTCCCCTTAAAAACACACACTCTAAAAAACATTCATGGGGTTAGTAGATTCCACTTTTTCAACACAGAACATTTTGTTTTTTAGCTCAACTTATTTTAGTTAGTTTACAACTCATTTTAATAAATCGGTCAAACTGAAAAAGAACAAAATAAATATGACTTACAAATGTAATGACTTTGAAAAAATATTTCTGCGTTCACTCAACTATAGGGATATACTAAGTTAGAGTAACTCATATCTATTGAGTTACAACGGTATAGTTTCAAAACTGAACACACGCTTGGACTTGCCCGGACTTTGCTAGACCGCATGTTGAGTTGGAGCAATCTGCGTTCATCCTGGAAGCAGAACTCTTGATAGCAGTGGAACAACAGGATGTCACCTAATAATCTATCAAGTTACCTGCTAAGTAGCCATTTTTGTTCAGCTTAATTTACAACAGCTGCTTACAGTGTAACACAAGCTGTAAGGTAGTCACTAGCTACTTGTTTTAAGCTACGGTAGCATGCATAGCATACTGAATAGCTCGCTGTTTGTATCCTCCTGTATCCTTTGTTTCACAGTTGCAGTCAAAGTTCATTATTTGTAATACAGTATGTATATATATATTTTCTTGTTAAAATTAAAGGTGGGGTAGGTAAGTTTGAGAAACCGGCTCGAGATACACTTTTTGTTATATTCCATGGAATGCTCTTAACCTGTTAAGCACCAAGCCTGTTTTTCATGTTTCAGGCTCGAAAAAGACATGCCCAAAACAAATGACTACAACTTAACTTCTAAAAGGGTTATATGAATAATTTCTTTTATCAAAGCCAGGTTACATCTGTGAGTTGGATGTAGAAGTGTCAGAATCAATATAAATGTTTTTATTTTAAAGAAAATTCAGATTGAACATAGTAAAAAACTGTAAATTATAGTGTCCGTCCAAAGATTATTTTTACAGATAGTGAAAACTACCCTTGGATGATGGGTTAGTAGACTAAAAGCTTTAGGAATCCAAAGTACAACATATAATAAGTACCCTGTATCAAGATTGATGCAAAACAAGTGACATTTTACCTTTTTAGAGAGATTTAGCCAAAACCACCCCACCTCTGAGGTGATTTGGGTGAAAATGTTTTTTTTTTCATATCTCTGGCCCCCCTTGCTCGATTTTGATGGTTGACACCTCTTTCTGACCGTTAGAGCCAATAGAATTGAAGGGGGAGGCTCACACACACACACACTGTGAAGAGAAAAGGTGGGGGCTGCGCGCATGTAAATGTGGAGCAGAGTGGAGCTACATTATAGCTCTGGCATTGGAAACAAAAAAGCAGTTTTATTGCTTATGGATTATCAGAAATCATTTCAAAGAAGGCACATATACATTGGATGAACCTATGGATTAACTGCAGCATCGTTTTTTTATCGTTTAATGCCATTGAAGACCAGTTTTGACCAAGGTAAGCCATGTTAGCGTTTCTAGCTACTTAGCTCCACATGTTATGATGTACGCTTTCGTTATAGCGTCGCAAATGTTTATCACTGAGTGTTGAGGAGGGCACCACTAGATTCAGTGTCTCCAGGACACCAAAAATGAGTGGTTGGCTGTGCATCTAGGATAAGTAATAAGGGAGTTATTGTGAGTTTAATTGCCGTTTTAGGTTACATTTTTTCGCTCTTGGCTAATTGTGTTAGCATTGTGGGGTTTTTTTTGGAGAAAAAAAATGAAAAAGATCAGTTAGCTGAGTTTCTTCCCGTTACATGGATATAACATATTCATAGTTTATTAAATATTAAGATTCCTTAGACGTTGTTTCCTGCAAATGACGCGTTTATCCGCCCGGATGGTGCGTAACAGGTTAACATCCCGATAGCAATGAATATCTGAAGTGCTTTGACAAAAAATCCATAAAAAATGTCATCTGTGGAAGCTGTAGTACTTGTAACGCTAATAACGTTAGATAAAATGAATGTAAATGCATGCAGGCAAATTAACACAACTTTTTTTTCTTTCTTAAAAAGGATATCTGATGAAATGCAGACTCATTTCCAGGTTTGAGGACTCATTCCTGCACCACTCTATAGGCATACTGCTCCTATATGAACACATGCAACAACAATGCAGCATTGGTCATGATGAAGGGGTTTTCTCTCCTCTGGTCTCCGGCCATCAGTACCCAGAATGCATCAGGAGAGAAGGAGGAGGTGGAGGAGCAGAGGAGAATGTTAAACATGTCCTCTAGACCCAGAGGAGGAAGAGGAGGAGGATGATGAGGAGGAGGAAGAGGAGGAAGGCGGCCAGCATTTCGTCTTCTCTATCCCTCTGTATCTGAGAGCAACTTTTTGCGCTATTAAAAAGCAAGTGTACACGTTTTGTTTTAACGTAACTGCCATGTGTGGAATAACAAATAAATAAATCTCTTCATCTCTTCCTCCTCCTCTTCCTCCCACTCTCTCTGCAGCGTTTTGGAGATCTCTCATTTGGACATTGTTCATATTCATCATCCCGTGTCTTTGCAGGACGCTTCACAGTCAGTCCCTGTGATTGTAATTCACTCAGAGTACCAGATGTTATTAAGCTAAAGGACTTACGTCAGTGTGTGAGGTAACGTTCATTTGAGAGAAGTTAAACCTGTTCTTTCAGGATGATTGATGACGGTGCAAAAAGCATATTGCTTTGCCGGAGCACTTAAACACTGTTCAGTAAGTTAACAAATCCCAATGCTATGTTCACCTTTCATCATTTCACTTTTGAAGCTTTACAGACAAGATCCTGAAGTTGAAGATATGCAACATTTTGAAGTGCACCAAAAAACTGAATGACCCCTAGTCTCAGGAGCAAGGTCTTTTTACGGCTCATTTGTAATACTTTTTCTAAGGTTTACATAATATCTTTCTACGATTTTATTTGATCTTTAACTGCACGCTTCTAACTTTCTAACTTCTTGTGTTTAAAAAACTTTTCTTTTTTATTCAGG
>JAAOOA010001977.1:22500-45000 GCA_012861695.1 Trematomus loennbergii
TCACCCCATTCAAAGTGAATGGGCAGTTGAAGCTTCAACGCACGCCGCCGTGTGGACGGGCCGTTACAGAGCCCCTCCTCCAACACACACGAACGCGCACATGACCAATGAGGAAATGAGATGGAACGCTGACAGGCAGGTAGGCCATCCAGTTATTTTAGCCGGGCCGGCTCAGATGATTGGTCGTGCTTTTTACAGTACTACGGCTTCCACAGATTACGTTTATGTATTATTGTCAAAGCACTTCAGATATTCATTGCTATCAGGATGTTAAGAGCATTCCATGGAATATAACAAAAAGTGTATCTCGAGCCGGTTTCTCAAACTTACCTACCCTACCTTTAAGTGTAGCTTTTTTGCACATTTTTTAATATTGTCTACATTGCATTTCCTCCTCTTGAATTGAAATGTGTTTGCAAGGTTATAATAAAAAAGGAAATATGCAAAGAAATAATACAATGAAGTGTTTAATGATGAGCACATGGTATATTATATGTATTTAGCTATATTAAATACTCCCTATAATAAGAGATATTGTGATTGGGGGAAATGGAGTGATTTGCCTTCAGTGTTGGAAATCATACCAACTCATATTTCTCCAAACAACTTGATTGAACACGTGACATTTCAATTTTATTTTTTTTACCAAGATGCCACGTGTGCTTTTGTTCAGAAAAACCCTGAGATCCAGCCTTACGCGAACAGACTTGTTGAAAGATGTGTGTTTTATTTTTGCAGTGCGCTTGTTTTTGCGTAAAGCGCTGCTGCTGCGCACGGAACATCTTCCTCTCTCTCTTCCTCTCTCTCTCTCTCTCTTTCTCTCTTTGGTTGTGTGGATTTTTTTCCTCCCCCCCTCCTCCTCCTCCTCCTCTTCCTCTCTCCACTTCTATCTCCGCGAAGAAGGAAACGGGGAAACCGAGGATTGATGTGTTGCTCGTCTTGATTTCTTTATTTTTTTAACGCGCATAATCCCCCGCCTGCACACCTGCCTGCGACAAAAAACCACCCTCTCTTTGTGATGATTTCCATGTGATGACAGTACACCGGGGTGTGTGTGTGTGTGTGCCCGCTGAGGATCGTCTGGATGCGGGAGGAAGAGGCTCCGAGGCTCCGGGATTCGTCCATCTCTCTGCGGCTCCATGAGCGGTGATGCTCGGCCTCGGTGTGCCTGTTTCCCCCTATAGCAGATCCCCTCTGTCGCTGGAGAAAGGTCTAAGGACCACATATGGAAACTGGGGATCAGAATTTTAGGAAAAAGGAAAACTAAGCAGGCTTGATTTTTTCTTAACTTCACATTTTTTCCTGGCTTTTTGTTTTTGTGTATTTTGGAGAGAGAGGGGGGTAGTAAATCGTCCCTGGTTGGTTTTTATTGATCTCTTTCTTAATAAGGAATGGCTGGGTTTTTATGGCACCGGCTGATTATTTGGCATTATTTATCATGATTCTGGGGAGCGCTTGATTCTGCTGGTTTGAATTTGTTCCTTTAGCACATCCAGTTCTCGTTTTTTTCCAACATATTTCAGGCCCTATCTTGTCTTGCCTTGCCTGTCTCCCTTCACCCCTTTTTCCCACAGAATACATGTGATTGTTCAGAAATGAGCCTCCATAATTCCCCGATCCTCTGGGTAACATCAAGGTAGTCACATCTCATCCTGAATTCATCGGCGGAGGTCTCTCTCGCTTTCTTTTGCCTTTTTTTGGGGCCATTTTAAAAGATATCAGGCCGCCAACTGTTAGTATAACCACCCTCCACCCCCACATCCCTTTTCAGTATGAATTAATTCACACTGCATGCATGCGTGTCCGTGTACAGGTGTGTGTGTGTGAGTGAAAGTTTAGCTCAGTGTGTGTGTGTGTGTGTGTAGGCTGTATGTGGTGAAAAATCAAGAGCTACATGCACATGTTCCCATACATCACCGTCGAAGCTGTGAGGATTGTACTTCATGATAGTCGGCTCAATCAGGCCTGAGAGAAATCCTCCATCTTCTCATTATCTCGGCCTTTTTCTGAGTTTGACGTTAAGAGGCCTTCCAACTCAACTAAGTAGGCCTAGATCCCAGACCAGGTCTCTTGTGGGAAGTGTTTTTAGGTCAACGGTTTTTTTATTTTATCCAGAGCAGGGCAACTTACTGCCACTTGAGGACTAGATTCCAGTTTCCTCGCCTTAGCCAAAGTCTGTTTGACCCGTCGTTTGGGCCGCCAAAACCTACTTCTTACATTTTCACCCGGTTGCTGTTCCACCCAAAAACCAACCATACGATTTCCCCCGAGCTCCCCTAATTCCCCCGCCCCCCCACTCGCCCACCGATACCTTCCTCCGCCCGCTCACCCCCCGTTTTCCGAGCTGGCGTGGCGACGCAAACTCACAAATATTTACTTCCTGTACGTCAAGAGGAAAGGGGGCCCCCCTTTCGTGGAATGCGGCAACATGGGTGTGTTTGACCGCGGAGTTCAGATGCTGCTGACCACGGTGGGGGCCTTCGCCGCCTTCAGCCTCATGACCATCGCCGTGGGCACAGACTACTGGCTGTACTCTCGCGGCGTCTGCAAGACCAAGAGCACCAACGAGAACGAGACCGTCAAGAAGAACGAGGAGGTGATGACGCACTCGGGCCTCTGGAGGACCTGCTGCCTGGAAGGTGAGTGTGTTACCACTTCTGAAGAAATATAATGTACGTACGGGTATATTTCTATACGGGTATTCTCAGAAACACCGGCAACACCACCAGCAGCATCCGCCACGCAGGCATCGATTCCAACCAGCCCACACACACACACACACACACACACACACACACACACACACACACACACACGCTCACATGCCTACACATACGCTCACATGCCCACACTATGCAGTATGCATCCTCATCTCTCCAATGCAAGGAAAGGCAGGTTTATCTATACAGCACATTTCAACACAAAGCAAAGAAAGGCATTAAGATATAGTGCAACAGAAACAACATTTACATTCATTTGAGTACAGTCATTAAACAGCCGAGATAATACAAATAAAACATGCTGAAACAGAATAAGACCAGTACAGAGTTGCAGTGGTTCTGCAGATTTCTGGGAGTTTGTTGCAGAAATATGGAGCAAAAAACGAAATGCTGCAATCTGTGATATCACATCCAAATTCGCCAAGTATTACAAGTCCCACGCTTTCATTTCCTAGTGATTTATTCTTTTTGTTTTAAGTGTAGGAGGCCTTAACCTGGCGTTCCAATGTTGAGCGATGAATCCTGCCTCTTCCTAGCAGGTGATTTGTTTGCAGCCCAAAGAGAAGACCTTCATTTTACCTTTAAACTCAAACAGCTTGACGAAGACCTCCGACTGAATTTGATGCCATCAGACCCCAACTTTGAATGATCCAAATATGTCAGAGTTTAAGTTCTCTTGTTTACTTCTTCTTTCAATGTGAGTCTTTCTCACCGTTGTCTAATACTAGAAATGATGGCCTTGTTTAAAATGTAAGCCAGTCTGTTTTAACTGCTTTTACATTAACACTTGACACATTTATCATCACCACATTTTGATTCAACACCCTTTTCAGCTGTTAACAATGTCTCAGAATACTGGTTTACATCAATAACTGCAGTGAATATACAAAGGATAGACACTGAAAAGTATTCCAAAATGTACATGGTTGAAGATTTTCGGACGAGTACAATCTGTTGCATACACGTAATCTAGGGTTACTCATTCATTTCCTACGGCGGTCATTTTTGACAGGCAACAACAGAAGTGTTACACACATTTTATATATCCAAATGCCTACTGTGGAGGATATCATCTGGCCTTGAAGAAATCAAATGTAAAACACAATATTGTGATTGATGAAAGAAAGGAATTGGTCAGATTTAACCCAAAAACGAGTTGATGCAAAAAAGCGTTGTGTGGTTGCTTTCCTCTCCAGCGTTGTTGTCATTCTGGTCTGTCATGGTGCACAGATCTATCTTTTCATTTATCCAGTAAAGAGCAGATCGGACACAAGAGGACACACATGGCCCAGCGAGGTTCACCGCTGACTCATACGGACCCTCGTTCTGCTTAGATTGCAATGGAAAGAAAAATCATGCAAAACATGATGTTCTGCTAAAAGTCTCCAGCAGTTATTGTTCAGATTGATAAACAAGCACACTAGAATCCATCTCAGATTATTCAGGTCTATCTTAATTTGATGTTCTTTGCCCAGGTCAATGAAGGGTTAATTGCTAATCTTTGTACCATCCTGGAGGTGTAATATGCAAGACTGAAAACCATGTAAACGTTGTGTATTCCTGCAAACATGTCTCCAGCAGTCTGTGTTTAGATTGATGGACAGGAACAGTAGCATCCATTTGTAATGTCTTAAGTCTATTTCAATGTTATATTCGTTGCCCAGGTGTTTGAAGGTTGCAGTACTTAGACATCTAGGAGGTGTTAGCTAACATGCGCAAGACTGCAAAATACGTGAACCTTTGTCTCTGCAATCTGTCGTACATTCATAGATAAAACAGCCGAAAATAAGCATTTACTTAAAGGGGACCTATCATGCAAAATGCACTTTGTATGTCTTTTCTACATACGAATATGTGTCCCCGGTGTTCCAGGGAACTCACCAAGTGTCAGAAAACACAACCCTCTCTATTTTCCTCCATACCCAAATCTCTAAAAAAGGGGCTGCAACGGATCTGATAAAAACTGATCCAGATTTGAACACTGTCCTGACGTCAGGACGGTGGCGCTACGGCTATTGGGCCAACTCCACCAATCAGGAGGAGACAGCCACGGCCATTGCCGTTCGAAAGCGCTGCAGACGCTGTAGTACATATGCCAGGCCAGTAGATGGTGCTGTTCTCCTATCTGCCCTTACAAACTGCCCTACAAATGGCAAAATGAGGCATGGCTAAAATGCATGATCTGTTTGGTATTTTGAAAAAAAAAAAGTATAAATATGCCTTATATAGGTATGGTCCTACAATATATTATCAAACATAGCATGATAGGTCCACTTTAAACAACAGTTGTATGAGGTCCGGTGTCCCTGACCTGCATTCTTCTTCTGGGTTTAATGTGTGTTAAACCATCATGAGGTTTGAGTGATTGTGGTTTTTGTGTTTGACATGGCCACGGCATAACAACAACAATTTTGGCTCACGTTGTGAACCGCTACACATATTTAAAACGCAAAACCTGATTGATTTACAACAACCACATGATTTTAATAAACACTTTTAAAGCACACTAACTAAAATGGCACAAGACTGGAGGACTGGCCCAAAACAAGTCGTAACAGTGTTGAACAAGTCTTATAAATGTGTGAAGAGCTGGAATCGACACGTGTTTTTCGACATTTGTAGTAAAACGGAGGAACAATGAAGAATAACTTTTCGTAAGATATCTTACTGGGAGTTTTTGAGGATAAGTTGACCTTGCTCTACATGTTTGATTGGAAACTAAGATGGAGGGAATCGTGTTGGGTGTAAGCAAAAGAGAGAAAGAGAAAGAGAGTGAATGTGAAAGAAAGATCTTAACACCATCTAGTTCGAGTATATTTGTTATTGTACAGAAAAAATACTTAATAAAGTATTAGTACTCATAGCGTAGTATGTTAAAGTACTCATAGCGTAGTATGTTAAAGTACTCATAGCGTAGTATGTTAAAGTACTCATAGCATAGTATGTTAAAGTACTCATAGCGTAGTATGTTAAAGTACTCATAGCGTAGTATGTTAAAGTACTCATAGCGTAGTATGTTAAAGTACTCATAGCGTAGTATGTTAAAGTACTCATAGCGTAGTATGTTAAAGTACTCATAGCGTAGTATGTTAAAGTACTCATAGCGTAGTATGTTAAAGTACTCATAGCGTAGTATGTTAAAGCGTAGTATGTTAAAGTACTCATAGCGTAGTATGTTAAAGTACTCATAGCGTAGTATTAAAGCGTAGTATGTTAAAGTACTCATAGCGTAGTATGTTAAAGTACTCATAGCGTAGTAGTTAAAGTACTCATCGCGTAGTATGTTAAAGTACTCATAGCGTAGTATGTTAAAGTACTCATAGCGTAGTATGTTAAAGTACTCATAGTGTAGTATGTTAAAGTATTATAGTGTAGTATGTTAAAGTACTCATAGCGTAGTATGTTAAAGTACTCATAGCGTAGTATGTTAAGTACTCATAGCGTAGTATGTTTAAAGCGTAGTATGTTAAAGTACTCATAGCGTAGTATGTGAAAGTACTCATAGCGTAGTATGTTAAAGTACTCATAGCGTAGTATGTTAAAGTACTCATAGCGTAGTATGTTAAAGTACTCATAGTGTAGTATTAAAGTACTCATAGCGTAGTATGTTAAAGTACTCATAGCGTAGTATGTTAAAGTACTCATAGCGTAGTAGTTAAAGCGTAGTATGTTAAAGTACTCATAGCGTAGTATGTTAAAGTACTCATAGTGTAGTATGTTAAAGTACTATAGTGTAGTATGTTAAAGTACTCATAGCGTAGTATGTTAAAGTACTCATAGCGTAGTATGTTAAAGTACTCATAGCGTAGTATGTTAAAGTACTCATAGCGTAGTATGTTAAAGTACTCATAGTGTAGTATGTTAAAGTACTCAGTATGTGAAAGTACTCATAGCGTAGTATGTTAAAGTACTCATAGCGTAGTATGTTAAAGTACTCATAGCGTAGTATGTTAAAGTACTCATAGTGTAGTATGTTAAAGTACTCAGTATGTTAAAGTACTCATAGCGTAGTATGTTAAAGTACTCATAGCGTAGTATGTGAAAGTACTCATAGCGTAGTATGTGAAAGTACTCATAGCGTAGTATGTTAAAGTACTCATAGCGGTAGTATGTTAAAGTACTCATAGCGTAGTATGTTAAAGTACTCATAGCGTAGTATGTGAAAGTACTCATAGCGTAGTATGTGAAAGTACTCATAGCGTAGTATGTGAAAGTACTCATAGCGTAGTATGTTAAAGTACTCATAGCGTAGTATGTTAAGTACTCATAGCGTAGTATGTTAAAGTACTCATAGCGTAGTATGTTAAAGTACTCATAGCGTAGTATGTTAAAGTACTCATAGCTTAGTATGTTAAAGTACTCATAGCGTAGTATGTTAAAGTACTCATAGCGTAGTATGTTAAAGTACTCATAGCGTAGTATGTTAAAGTACTCATAGCGTAGTATGTTAAAGTATCATAGCGTAGTATGTTAAAGTACTCATAGCGTAGTATGTTAAAGTACTCATAGCGTAGTATGTTAAAGTACTCATAGCGTAGTATGTGAAAGTACTCATAGCTTAGTATGTTAAAGTACTCATAGCGTAGTATGTTAAAGTACTCATAGCGTAGTATGTTAAAGTACTCATAGCGTAGTATGTTAAGTACTCATAGCGTAGTATGTTAAAGTACTCATAGCGTAGTATGTTAAAGTACTCATAGCGTAGTATGTTAAAGTACTCATAGCTTAGTATGTTAAAGTACTCATAGCGTAGTATGTTAAAGTACTCATAGCGTAGTATGTTAAAGTACTCATAGCGTAGTATGGTAAAGTACTCATAGCGTAGTATGTTAAAGCGTAGTATGTTAAAGTACTCATAGCGTAGTATGTTAAAGTACTCAAGCGTAGTATGTTAAAGTACTCATAGCGTAGTATGTTAAAGCGTAGTATGTTAAAGTACTCATAGCGTAGTATGTTAAAGTACTCATAGCGTAGTATGTTAAAGTACTCATAGCGTAGTATGTTAAAGTACTCATAGCGTAGTATGTTAAAGCGTAGTATGTTAAAGTACTCATAGCGTAGTATGTGAAGTACTCATAGCGTAGTATGTTAAAGTACTCATAGCGTAGTATGTTAAAGTACTCATAGTGTAGTATGTTAAAGCGTAGTATGTTAAAGTACTCATAGCGTAGTATGTGAAAGTACTCATAGCGTAGTATGTGAAAGTACTCATAGCGTAGTATGTTAAAGTACTCATAGCGTAGTATGTTAAAGTACTCATAGCGTAGTATGTTAAAGTACTCATAGTGTAGTATGTTAAAGTACTCATAGCGTAGTATGTTAAAGTACTCATAGCGTAGTATGTTAAAGTACTCATAGCATAGTATGTTAAAGTACTCATCGCGTAGTATGTTAAAGTACTCATAGCGTAGTATGTTAAAGTACTCATAGCGTAGTATGTTAAAGCGTAGTATGTAAAGTACTCATAGCGTAGTATGTTAAAGTACTCATAGCGTAGTATGTTAAAGTACTCATAGCGTAGTATGTTAAAGTACTCATAGCGTAGTATGTTAAAGTACTCATAGCGTAGTATGTTAAAGTACTCATAGCGTAGTATGTTAAAGTACTCATAGCGTAGTATGTTAAAGTACTCATAGCTTAGTATGTTAAAGTACTCATAGCGTAGTATGTTAAAGTACTCATAGCGTAGTATGTTAAAGTACTCATAGCGTAGTATGTTAAAGTACTCATAGTGTAGTATGTTAAAGTACTCATAGCGTAGTATGTTAAAGTACTCATAGCGTAGTATGTTAAAGTACTCATAGCATAGTATGTTAAAGTACTCATCGCGTAGTATGTTAAAGTACTCATAGCGTAGTATGTTAAAGTACTCATAGCGTAGTATGTTAAAGCGTAGTTTAAAGTACTCATAGCGTAGTATGTTAAAGTACTCATAGCGTAGTATGTTAAAGCGTAGTATGTTAAAGTACTCATAGCGTAGTATGTTAAAGTACTCATAGCGTAGTATGTTAAAGTACTCATAGCGTAGTATGTTAAAGTACTCATAGCGTAGTATGTTAAAGTACTCATAGCGTAGTATGTTAAAGTACTCATAGTGTAGTATGTTAAAGTACTCATAGCGTAGTATGTTAAAGTACTCATAGCGTAGTATGTTAAAGTACTCATAGCGTAGTATGTTAAAGTACTCATAGCGTAGTATGTTAAAGTACTCATAGCGTAGTATGTTAAAGTACTCATAGCGTAGTATGTTAAAGTACTCATAGCGTAGTATGTTAAAGTACTCATAGTGAAATGTCTTAATGATCTGAGCGTGTTGTCGTTCTAATCCCAACATCTCGTCTGAACACTGTTTCTAATCCTCAGATCACTATCATACCTTAACTCTTGAACCTTGAATAACTTAAAGAAGGTGTTAAACACACCACACACACACACACACACACACACACACACACACTCCACACACACACAACACACACCCACACACACACACACACACACACACACACACACACACACAACACACACACAACACACACATGCTGCAGCGGGTCAGGACACTCTCGTACTCACACTGTGATCCATCTTCATCCTGAATCACAGAACCTGCCCCAGTTTGCCCCGATCCACTGCAGGACAAAGCCGCTCGCTGACATAGTTCCAGTTGGGGACTTTTAGCAAATTGCCACAGGAATAACCGCTGCCTGCCTCTCTGTTATTAATGTGGTTTATAAGAAGAGAAGGACAGAAGCAGACGCAGGAAGTTTACAGTTATGCCCAAATGACGCTCATTTGAAACTTTTCGTCTCGCTTTCAACGTGCAGCGGACTGTTGCTCGTTGCCATAGTTCTGTTTATGATGTTATTTAAAGAACATACATTTACATCTAATGCAACGTACACTTTACACACAAATCAGGCTGATTTCTGACCTGATTCCCCACTCCCAACTGATCACAAAAGCCCTGATCTTAACAGTTACAAAGTCCTTAAACATAAAAACTGAAGACATTTAATGCACATAGATAATAAAACACATTCTAAAACACAAGCATATTTAAATATAATA
Source organism: Trematomus loennbergii (assembly GCA_012861695.1). Classification (NCBI taxonomy): domain Eukaryota; kingdom Metazoa; phylum Chordata; class Actinopteri; order Perciformes; family Nototheniidae; genus Trematomus; species Trematomus loennbergii. The sequence goes on from JAAOOA010001977.1 coordinate 32,289, forward strand.
AATCACATAAAAAACAAATCTGAAAAAGAGGGTTACGTTTCAATTAAAGCAAAAAAGCCATGAAGGCTGCAGCAAATTCAAGGATAAAGTAGTATTTTTTTGTTACAAGTTTATCTCACCTCCAGTTTGCATTACAGCAAAGTCGATGACGTGGTCCATATTATTTTGCCTTTCTTTGTGAATTGTTGGAACAAATTGGTGCATAAACTAACATTCTTAGTAATTTTTGCTCGTCGTTGGGCACCATGTTTTGCAAGATTTGATTGTTTGATCATTGCTCTCCACACTATAGCAACTCACAATGTGAAAGGTATCATAACATGTTGAGTTTTCAGCCGTCTTGATGACGAAGTCCATATTTGTAAAAAAATGTTTGGTAACCAGTAATGCAAAAACAAACATCCCTATTCCCTTTTGCCCGTCGTAGGCACTGTTGTTGTAAGTCCTTTTTAATCACAAGACTGTTGTTGATTATTACTCTCCAAAATATAGCAACAAAACATTTAAATGTACCTTTAACATATCATGTGTGGGATCTCGCACACTTTGAGCATTTTCCTAAGATCTTAAGAATTGTATCGTGTGAGCCTTTAGTGGTTATGACAAAACTTTCTACAGTTTGATTGTGTCATAATAAGCACCACCATTAGTCATGTACTTTGTGTGTGTGTTGTGTGTGTGTTTGTGTTTGTGTGTTTGTGTGTGTGTGTGTGTGTGTTTGTCAAGTGACTTTCTCTTATTGTGACCTCACGTCATATTGTTTGCTACTGTCACACTCAGCTCTTTACAGCATGCTATAACTCAATTCGAGGCATTAGAAAAAACAAGCAGGTGACATTTACATTGTCGTATCAGTTAAAATTAGTGTCAATGTAATGTCAGGTTAGCCATCTTAAAATGAAAAAGACCCTTTGAATCAACATACAAATGTAGAGGAGAGTAGAGTTTCAGCACTCATTACAGATCTGTTTTATACATCATGCTCGGGTAGCTGCAGACCTATTTCATATTGCTGTCAGTTGAAATGTAACTCCAAACTCTCAATATGTTTTATCATTAAACCTTTCTAACATTTTGTTTCCATGAAAGATTCAACTATTCCTGGATCAGACTCAGACTGGAGATTTTCTGCTGCTAACAAGACAGTGACATGTAAAGTTAAAGAGTCCTTCCTGTGATGTCAGGTGTATATCAGTATGTAGTGTCTCTACTTTAAAGAGTCCTCTCCTGCTGATGTTCAGGTGTATATCAGTATGTAGTGTCTCTACTTTAAAGAGTCCTCTCCTGCTGATGTTCAGGTGTATATCAGTAGTTAGTGTCTCTACTTTAAAGAGTCCTCTCTGCTGATGTTCAGGTGTATATCAGTATGTAGTGTCTCTACAGTACTTTAAAGAGTCCTCTCCTGCTGATGTTCAGGTGTATATCAGTATGTAGTGTCTCTACTTTAAAGAGTCCTCTCCTGCTGAGTTCAGGTGTATATCAGTATGTAGTGTCTCTACTTTAAAGAGTATATCAGTATGTAGTGTCTCTACTTTAAAGAGTCCTCTCCTGCTGATGTTCAGGTGTATATCAGTATGTAGTGTCTCTACTTTAAAGAGTCCTCTCCTGCTGATGTTCAGGTGTATATCAGTATGTAGTGTCTCTACTTTAAAGAGTCCTCTCCTGCTGATGTTCAGGTGTATATCAGTGTGTAGTGTCTCTACTTTAAAGAGTCCTCTCCTGCTGATGTTCAGGTGTATATCAGTGTGTAGTGTCTCTACTTTAAAGAGTCCTCTCCTGCTGATGTTCAGGTGTATATCAGTATGTAGTGTCTCTACTTTAAAGAGTCCTCTCCTGCTGATGTTCAGGTGTATATCAGTATGTAGTGTCTCTACTTTAAAGAGTCCTCTCCTGCTGATGTTCAGGTGTATATCAGTATGTAGTGTCTCTACTTTAAAGAGTCCTCTCCTGCTGATGTTCAGGTGTATATCAGTATGTAGTGTCTCTACTTTAAAGAGTCCTCTTCTGCTGATGTTCAGGTGTATATCAGTATGTAGTGTCTCTACTTTAAAGAGTCCTCTCCTGCTGATGTTCAGGTCTATATCAGTATGTAGTGTCTCTACTTTAAAGAGTCCTCTTCTGCTGATGTTCAGGTGTATATCAGTATGTAGTGTCTCTACTTTAAGAGTCCTCTCCTGCTGATGTTCAGGTGTATATCAGTATGTAGTGTCTCTACTTTAAAGAGTCCTCTTCTGCTGATGTTCAGGTGTTTTCACATCATTTGTTTTACAAGCTCAGTTTAAAATGTCAATATGTTTGATAAAAGCTAACTTTGATCCACCATGTGACCGCGTTATGTAATAATATTCAGCACAAGGTCATGATAATAAACTAATTGCTACAAGAACTACTTAGACAAAACGTGTTTCTTTTTTTAAGACAGAGAACATGAAATCTTGGCGTCTTGTATCAAATCACCAACACATTTCAGCGAAAGTGATCGCAGCCACGCCAACTCTCTCATGTGAAACTCCTCTTCCCCCTCGCTAAATGGCTCTACTTTTCACACTCTGAGCTCGCTGTCCTTGGCACTGCAGATCTGAAATGGTTAAGAGCAGACATTAATCTGAGAGAGTTTCCAGGTCCTCTGTGAGCTTCTTCTACAGAGATACTGTGGCTTTATAGATGTGTGTTACAGAAAAGACAAAGAGGTCGAGAGAAATTAGGAGGTGTTGAGTATGCACAAATTAAATGTAAGTATCTGGTTAGAAATAAATCACATGATCTTGGAAAATCAAGCGGCAGTTTACAATATTGTCGGTAGGAACTAGCATTACTAAAACAGAAACAGGTCCTTCATCTGAGGCTTCATTACATGATTTAAAGGTCTCCTCGAGCTCGATCCAGATTTGCGTCCGATATGACGTAATATCTGAAATGTGGACCCACGGCCCTATCAGAAACGTTGCTATCAGAAACAATGCCCGACTGTTTTGGACGTTATATGGTCGGTGTTTACATTAGCATCGCTAACACTCAGAGCTAACCTGTACTGGAGAGCATGGCCCTTTCTCATGTCTTCAAATGTTCCTCCTCGACTCCCCTCCTCGACTCCTATCCTCGAGACTTAGTCCCGCCCACAGGAGATGCGAGCGGAGGAGCCGAGGAGGGGAACCGAGGAGAGAGGAGGGGAAGCAGCAGGCGGTTAGAGAAATGAGAACTCCTCTCCTCTGAGCGGTCATTTTAAAGAGACGTCCATTAATGATGACAGGAGGCACAGCAGCCCTCTGTCTGATGGACAGATGTGTTCATGACCACTTATATATTTACTTTTAATTCATTCACAGTGCGGTATAATGAGACAATAACAGGCTACAGATGCGGACATACACACAGACACACACACACACAGACACACACACACATATGTATATTTATATAAATATATACAATTTCAGAATCAAACAGAGCACTCTCATAATAACGTAACACTATCAGAGACTGGATATATCCCCCCCCCCTCTCTGGTCGCTACAATGAGGGAAATAAATGACGGGCCAAAAGTTTTATTTACAAGATTACAAGTAAGCAGAGGACACCAAACCAACTGAGACCTGTCTGTCCGCTGCATCTACGCACACACTGCACCACACACACCTACACCACACACACGCACCTACAGCTCCTAAAGCATATCATCAGGCTACAGCCGTTGTGTATTTTATTATGTGAAGCACTAAATGGTTTTAGAAAAATATCGACTTTGTTTGTAGATATCTACTAAACTAAAGCAAATAAAGAGAGTAGGCCTGTTATACTGAGTGATATGATATATATTATACACACTGCTCTGCTTTCTGCACGGACCTCACAGCTGTTCTCACTGTAAACATCGCGTCGCGATGAAAGCAGTTCATAAAATAATATCCAGGGGATGCATGCAGAGCTGTCATTGGCTGAGATAAGTCCGGCCGTGCGTCTCGACTCTTTGAAACATCACTGTTGCCGGAAATGCATCCACGAAGGAGCCGTGGAGGACCGTGGAGGACCCATCAGTGTATCCTCGGTTATAGCTCCTCCAGAGAGCCTCCTCGACGCTCGATGCTCGGTCCTCGATGTGCATTTAGAGAAATGAGATGTCCTTCAACATGGCGTGCTGAAATTCATTTCCGGGTCACTACCGGAGGACCGAGGAGTCGAGGAGTCGAGGAGGGACATTTGATGACATGAGAAAGGGCCCATGTGTGTGAAGAAGCAGGAAATAAAAAGGAACTCACCTTGTGGTATAACCGGCAAGAGAGAAAGCCTTTGAGCTCCATACTGTTTCAGAAACAATTCTTGATGTGGTTGGAACATATGCCTACAAATAGCATAATAGGAGACCTTTAAAGGGATGGGAAATGACCAATAAAGGGCAACACGTGTGATGAATCTAAGATCTGGAGGTTGTTCGATGGGAAATGTAGGAGATGTATTTTTTTAAATAACGTGGAATCAGATTAAAAAAGATGACTCTTATCTCATGCTTCAATTTCGTGAAAAACAAGGAATAACTAAATGCAAATAACTACCTTTTAGTTGTTCCTGTTTTTCCTTTATTTAATCATGAAGTTACATTGAGATTGGGATCCATACCTTGTATAGGGTGGTCTATTATATATAATGTTTTATATTTTTGTAATTATTTCTTTAACACGCTGCTCGTACAAAAAATAATCCCAATTAGCACTTAAATACTTCATTACCTTGACTTTTCCTGCTTTTCGAGATGTCTTTATAACGTGGAATCAGATTACAAAGATGACTCAGTTAGTGATAAACAAGGATATATGTATATAAATCTATTATATATAATGTTTTTTGTTATCTTTAGATACTCTAGATATTAGTATATAAAGTATATATGTTTCTGTTGTTCTTATGTTTAGTATCTTAATCTTTAATGTAATGTACAATCTCTTTTTCTTTGCTGCTCAAACAAAAAATAATCCCAATTTGTATCCAGTCTGCTCAGTGTGATCTTTCTCCAGAGCTACAGTTGCTCTTCAGCTCTTGGTGCAGAGAAAGAAGGAGGAAGAGGAGGAGAGAAATTGGGAGGTGTTGATACAAAATGAAATGGAGAGAGAGAGAGAGAGAGGAAGGCAGCTCTGTTTTCTGTCACTCCCCCTCAGGCATCCTGTGCTATCTTTAACACACAGACCTACGTTCTATCTACCTATCTCACCCGGCGTTTAACATAATACACACACACACACACAACACACACACACACACACACACACACACACACACACACACACCACACACACACACACACACACACGATGCTTTATTTTTTAGAGCTCAGGACGCTGTGTTCGTGTTTTAACAGATTCCACGTTAGCATCACAGAGCAAAAAACATGACAGAATCCATACAGAAGATCTTATTACGCCTCCACGGTTTGACCTGTGTGTGTGTGTGTGTGTTGGTGTGTGTGTGTGTGTGTGTGTGTGTGTGTGTGTGTGTGTGTGTGTGTGTGAGTGTGTGTGGTGTTGTGTGTGTTGTGTGTGTGTGTGTGGTGTGTGTGTGTGTGTGCTGTCTCAGAATTGGAGTGCATTACGGCGATGACATTAATTATGCTAATAGCCGTCAGCTCCGTTAGCTTTGCCTCTTCATCTGCAGCTCCAGTTAGTGATAACAAGGAGAGAGAGTAAGTCATTACATGTACTCAGATTAAAAAAAGTGTATTACCATCCAGATCAAAATTGCAATACTTCTAATGAATGACAAACGGCAACTTTTCAAATGATGAAAATTAATATTAATGAGCATTTGAACATCACAAGAATCCAATTTGATGTAGAGCAAAGGTCAGACGCGTCATAGAAATACCTAAAAGATTTAAGACTGAGATATTTCTGGTGTGTTATGGAGGAAGGAGCCATTGTTCTGCAAACAGTCAGCATCCTGCAGCGTTGATACTGTAATAAAGTGACTGACAGCAGCCGTCAAACGGCAGACTTAACAAAGAGACAGAAAAAAGATTTGGAATATTATTTTTAGCTTCATTACTTATTCAAATGGAAATATCTCTCACATGGAGAATCTAAGACCTGCATACGGAGACTCAACTGTTCAAGACATCACCATCAAAGATGCTTGGTGAAAATTGTTGTCGGTAAACTTATATACAAGGCAATCGGCCAGGCAAAATGAGAAGAATTTCCACATCTTTTACATGCATCAGTTTATCCACCAAAGGGAAGGCTCATGTGGAGAAAAGCGCTTGTTGTTTAGCGCTGTTTGCTACTTTTAGAGGAAATGGTCTCTATTGCTGTGTCTTAATGTGTGTACTTATGAACTTGTGCATCTCCAAATGCAATGTGTGGCAATATGCACGATGAATACCAACATCGCACACTCATAACGGTCAAAAAGTTGAGTGTGAAACGCTTGACACTTCCCACAGTCAACGTCCACCATCTTGGCTACGTAACTGAAGTAGCTCCTGTGTAAACAGCAACAAACTAATAATTAATTATACAATTATACATTTTCTGTATTGGATACGCATCCCCAATACTTGTGTCTTGAAATGAAGCCACCGATCATTTTGGGTGGGGTTAATTGATCAGCATTTAATGATTTGGAGCTGTGATCAATAATGTTGCTAGCTAGCTGAAATCGGTGATCGCCACCTGGTGTGACACAAACACACACACACACACACACACACACACACACACACACACACACACACACACACACACACACACACACACACACACACACACACACACACACACACACACACACACACACACACACACACACACACTGGAACATGCACACACACTCTGCCTCCTGATATCAATGCAGCCATCACGGTTGGATCACTGAGAGTCTGTCATGGTGGACGGATGGCTCGGTGACGGTGGTCCGGCTGCAGAGAACCAGCCTGTCTTGGACCTCTCGATGAATCTTTCCCCAGGACGGTGTCTCGTTCCTGGGCACAGACCGGAGCATTGACAGGTGGAGCTCAGCGGGCTCTAAACGCTGCGATTAATCTCCATCACTGCGGGTCTGAGAGCAGGCAGGGTGTGTGTGTGTGCATGTGTGTGGTGTGTGTGTGGTGTGTGTGTGTGTGTGTGTGTGTGTGTGTGTGTGTGTGTGTGTGTGTGGTGTGTGTGTGCGTGTGCGTGTGCGTGTGCGTGTGCGTGGTGTGTGTGCCTAGCATTACTATACGTGTGGGGACTCGCCTCCCTTATGGGACAAAATGGAGGTCCCCATGAGGGGAATCATTAATTTTAGAGTGAAGACTTGGTTAGCGTTAGGGTTAGGGTTAGGGTTAGGCATGTGTTGGTTATGGTTAAGGTTAGGAGGGTTAGGGTTAGGGTTAGGTTTAGGGTGTGGTTTTATATGAAGTTTATTTGTAGCAGAAGTGTATCATAAACTATTGAGCACACATAGTGTAACATAGACATGGAACACGCCCCTATTGGCGCTCCAACGCATTATACGTAGAGACACTACATAGTGATATACACCTGAACATCAGCAGGAGAGGACTCTTTAAAGTAGAACACTACATAGTGATATACACCTGAACATCAGCAGGAGAGGACTCTTTAAAGTAGAGACACTACATACTGATATACACCTGAACTTCAGCAGGAGAGGACTCTTTAAAGTAGAGACACTACATACTGATATCACCTGAACATCAGCAGGAGAGGACTCTTTAAAGTAGAGACACTACATACTGATATACACCTGAACTTCAGCAGGAGAGGACTCTTTAAAGTAGAGACACTACATACTGATATACACCTGAACATCAGCAGGAGAGGACTCTTTAAAGTAGAGATACTACATACTGATATACACCTGAACATCAGCAGGAGAGGACTCTTTAAAGTAGAGACACTACATACTGATATACACCTGAACATCAGCAGGAGAGGACTCTTTAAAGTAGAGACACTACATACTGATATACACCTGAACATCAGCAGGAGAGGACTCTTTAAAGTAGAGACTCTACATACTGATATACACCTGAACATCAGCAGGAGAGGACTCTTTAAAGTAGAGACACTACATACTGATATACACCTGAACATCAGCAGGAGAGGACTCTTTAAAGTAGAGACATACATACTGATATACACCTGAACATCAGCAGGAGAGGACTCTTTAAAGTAGAGACACTACATACTGATATACACCTGAACATCAGCAGGATGGGACTCTTTAAAGAGTTTTCAGACACCATTATTATGGAACACTGATCTTATGATGTGTCAGTGTGTATGTTTTTAAAGCGTACATCCATCATATTTTATTATCTTCTATCACCCAGCGGTGGTAGAATCCCTAATAACCTGATCCTCATTAGCTAATTAATGCGGTCACTCCATCTTTAATTGGCAGCAGCTTTCCTCAGTGCGGGGTATCTGCGGTCACATGACGCGGCGTAACTATGGCGACTCAGCGCTCTGTTGGCGGCACAAGGCCGACTGTCAAACAGGCATCACGGCCTCTCAATCAAAGAGCCTGTTACGAGCACTCACACACCACCTGGGACTGACACACACTCACCATGGGGGGACATCCATCACACACACACACACACACACACACACACACACACACACACACCACACACACACACACACACACACACACACACACACACACACACACACACACACACACACACACACACACACACACACACACACACACACACACACACACAAACACACACACACACACACACTGGAACATGCACACACTTATACAGGTGTAGCAGAAGCAAGGACACAGATTTAACATACAAAAAACTGCAACAAATGTATAGTATTCAGTTGTGTGTACAGACAGAGAGATTGAAATACCGTTTCCCACAATCCAGAGGAATACAAAATACAATTATATAAAAATATGTATAAAAATAGGTATATACATATATATATATACAATCAACAGACACAAATAGCAAAGTAAAACTATGTTTTTGTAGCAGAGACCTTTTATATTTTCCGCCTCACTCCTTGGGTTATCTCAGGACGCCTCAGATGGCTGTATTTAAGTCAAGCACCATTGTGTAACAGTATAGTAACAGACCATCATATGCTGAGTTTCTCAGTGGAGTCCGGTGTTTTACCGTAGTAGCAGTATGTCACGCTCTTTGTTTGGTATAGTGAGAGCTGTTGGCACCTCCACACAGTCTGTTTAACGCCTGGTGGGAGAGGTGCTGACAGGCCAACTGCTCCTACACACATCAGGAGCCAAAGGGATGACCGGTGTGTGTGTGTGTGTGTGTGTGTGTGTGTGTGTGTGTGTGTGAGTGTGTGTGTGTGTGTGTGTACTATCTTTTCAACTCTTACTTGATTAGATTCTTATGTTCTGGTTGCCCTGTGTTGCTGGACACTGACTGCATCTTGAGTATAAAAGTGCAATACAAATAAAGCATTATTATTATTATTATTTAACTTATTGTGCAGTTGTCTTATAGCGAATCCAGAAAGCTTTAGGCTGCTCTCTTTGTGAATGCAGAGTAAAGCCGCTGCTGATCCGTTATGGAGATGGTCTTGGTTGTAACATATGGTCAAACTGATGGAGAAACAATCCTGTAATCTGTAAGCTTCATGAGTCATAAACATAGTGCGTGTGTGTGTGTGTGTGGTGTGTGTGTGTGTGTGTGTGTGTGTGTGTATTACGTCCTCATTTGTCATGCATTAGCCCATTGACTACTGATAGCGTTAGAGAATTAGGAACACATGTTACAAGACACAAACACATTCATGAACAAATGATACTCTTGCAATACAACTATTTCCTTATTTGTCACGTAGCCAGTTTAATATTGTTTTTATTAAATAAAGAGCAGTAGCAAACTAAGGACATCCAGGTTTTTGTTCCCAGACGTAAAAAAAAAACCTTTGAATTCCTGCAGACTGGTTTTTAGACTTTGATATATTTAATATACTTTGTTATGGTATCTAACTTGGCAATGGGATGTTCCTGCTTCCACTTTTTCATCAAATAAGTCAGATTTCGAAGATGAAATTCATTGCCTAAGGTCAAGTGATGTGTTAATGCTTAAAAACAGCAATACCAGAAACTTAAAACTCTAACCAATAGATACAATCAGTGATACCTTTTAATTATGGCCTTATAATTATGAATAATCTTGCACAGGTGTTACCAACATGTTTTACCATCAGATAAATCACTCGTTTTGACTCTTTGAGGAAATAGAAACCGGAATAAGAAGCCAAACCTTTTTGTATTCAATGTATTTGTGCCATGTTTTGAGGTTCACACGTCAAAACATTGGAGATATTGACGGTTCCTCCTGATATTTGTACGCCTGTATATATACACACAACTGTAAACAGGCTGTTTTTAAAGCTGTATTAAGATATGTATTTAGCAGAAATGCTATTACGGGATACAATCCAGAACAATATGCCAACCACCGTCTGGCACTAACATTGATACCCTTAATACTCGGTGTTTAATCGTTCTAATAGTATATTCGGGCTTATATTTAATGCATTGTATCGCATCTTTGCCCCAAGAACTGTAACAATAAAACGAATGTACCTTAGAGCAGTGGTTCTCAAATGGGGGTACGCGGACCCCTAGGGGTACGTTCGAGTACTGCAGGGGGTACGTGAGATTATTTATGTTAATACATTTAATACATTTTAAGTAACAAAGTTTAAGCAGTGTGGGTTTATTAATAGAGTTACACATATTTCAAAACGCCAAGTGTAATAACTGCAGTTGCCTCCCTGTCAGAATGACAATGATCCTCAGTGAAGCACAAGCCCATGTTTCTCACTAAATTGTAAGTACAACTTATTAAAAAGATCAGTTCAATGCAACTAATGTCGTCTTAGTGTTATTGCATGATGTTAAAATTGGTTTGCCATGAATTTAGTGATGGATTGTAAACATTGGAAATGTAGCATTTAAGTGTTTCTCAGTTACAATGTTGTTTTAATAAATCAGACACTGATGGTGCAGCGCTGTACTGTACCTCTTTATATAGGCATTTTGTCCCTAACAAATAGCTGTTGCGCTGATCAGGGGTACTTGGCTGTATTTTTTTTCAAAGGGGGTACATTACTGAAAAAAGTTTGAGAACCACTGCCTTAGAGCACCGTAATATATTTATAAATCTGTAAGTATTTATTGGTTTTTGGAGCCAGAAGTGAAACAAGAGAGAGCAAAGTACAACCAAACACTAAAAAAGACAAGTTTAGGTGAACAAAATGGTACAATTAATGAATTGATTAACAATGTAAGAAAAACGAAGATATTTCAATCAAAACGTAGACCCGCACTAAAGCATACTCTGCTTAATCGTCTATTTTACTCTAAAAAGGGACCATAATTGACTAAATTAACTTTATTCAGGATTAAAAAAGACTTTTGAGCCGATAAACTCATCAGGGAAATGTTTTCTGAGGTAATAAATCAAGAGAGAAGAAGGGTCATTTTCTCATAGACTTCTGTACAATCTGACTTGTTTTTGCAACTAGATAAGAAGACCTGGATTTCTCTTTAGCAATACTTGCAGAGATCAGCAATTCAGCTTGAAGTAAATCACCATAAAGCATAGTAAACAGTACAGTAAATCCCTATTTACTCAAATGTCCCGTTACATTTTTTCGGATCTTCACATTTCGGTTCCATAAAGCCAATTAAATGTAAGAGTACAAATGAACAGGTGCCATTTTAAACCAACCACTAAATCTGTGAAAACTCATATCTCTATACTCTGGTGTTTGGCTGTTTGAGAGGAGACCAGATGTCACAGCAGGTTTTATATTCGTCAAATTTTTAAGGTCAGTATGTAATGATTTACAACTCTGCGCCAGATGTGGCTAACTCCCGTTAACGGTAATGGTACGACATTAAGGAAGCCATGATGAACTCTGTCTGCCTTTTATGACTGATGCTCTGCAGTACATCTCTCGTTGTTTGAGTGGGCTTGAATTTGTTTGGGTAACATAATATGTGCCGTGTGTGATTCTGTATTTCCATCAAATATGTGTGTGTGTATTCTTGTCTTCCTACCTTTTTGAGGACCACATTTTAGACCTTAGGAGGACATTTTGGTCCGGTCTCGTCAGGTCACTTTTATAAAGTTGTTAAGGTTTATAACTTCCCAAATAAGTAGGACATTGTTCATTTGAATTACTAATAGGGGTGGATTACAGGAAAATGGCCACAATATAAATTCTACATATGGACCATAAAACACACAAACCTCCATTTTGTTGTCTTTGTAGACAATAATTGTGGGTTTGTGTCTCTTGGCGATTGTTTTTATCCTTTGTTTTGCCCCTTTTGAACTTATTTTGTGTCTGTTTTAATTTTTATTGACGCTTTGTGCTCATTTTGAGTCGTTTTGTGGTTGTGTTGCACTATTTCATAGCCTTTGTGAGTTATTTGTCTTTTGCAGTTTGTTTTGCAGTATTATTGTGTCTTTTAGTGGTCAAGTGGATTTCTGTTACTTTGTGATCATTTTGATTCCCTTCCTGGTCGGCATGCGGTCCCAGTTTAAATGACATTTTGTTTCTGAAGGCCAGGGTAACCCATCCAAAGGTAATAGTCTTTGGTGTCTTGAAATAATCTGTTTTATCCTCCAGCCTTTTTCTGATTTCATTGCTACATTGACGGTGCACAGGCATGTGTCCAAGGTAGAAATGGTGTAGACGAAACTGAGGCT